>VZTV01101611.1:0-26875 GCA_013400875.1 Anhinga rufa
ATCTGGTAATGCTGTGGATGATAAAATGAGAGACAATCCTCTGATGTTAGTTTTGCCTGCTTGCCAGCACTTTGATCATAAACAGTGTTTTTTCTGAATTAGAGTTCGCTTCCATTTGTGCTGGTGTCGTGTGTACCAGAACAGGAGGAAAAACACATGATGATTTTTTTTTTTTATAGCCCAGTTCCTAGATAAAAAGATACATACATTCAAATGGGCAAACAACGTGATTGTCTGTTAATTTGACTAAATCAAGAGAGGTGTAGAGGCCTTGGGGACACTTAGAGCAGTTATAAAGCTGGAAGGATCTGTGGGAACTACTGGATTATGAAAAAGACTCAAAATAGTCTTGTGGCTGGGGAGAAGGGGTAGTATTGCACTGTTGGGGTAATATTCCATTATTTGGAAGTGGCTGGTTGGGTAGCAGTGATTATCAGCTGGCGAGCGAGGGTAGCTCCACGGTTGTTGCATGTGGCTGTTAATCAGTATATCTGCTGTTCAGGAAAGGAGTTTACATAGCAACTTTCTTCACAAATGTAGGTTAAGAAACAGTTACCCAAGGAAATTAATAAATTGTCTCAGAAGTTGCAGATCTTCTGACATTCTGACATTGATCTTCTGACATTGATTTTTAAATTGACTGGATTTCAGTTTTTATTTCTGACAAGAAAAGTAGGCTAACCTGTCATTTGAGGCACACTTGACCATAAGATCTAAGTTAGATTTATATTTTACAAATCTCTGATGTGAAGTAAAACTGCCCATACAAGATTAAACTCAAGACTGGAACTGGTTAGGTTAACTAAAGGGTTTTAGCTTAAACACTTAAGGAGTAAGCAAAGCTCCTGGCCTTTTAGGGTCTTGTGTCAGCTGGCTGTATCTGTTTATGTTGCAAAGTACCCAATGGATTTTTTGATTCCTTTCAGTTGACTCTGTGTCTCTAAGTAACATATGTACTCTTGGCAGATAATTTCACATACTCTCTCTCTTTAGTCTGTTTTCCTATTCACTTGAGAAGATATGGTGATACTATCTCTCTGATCTTCAGGTTAAATATTGAATGTATTAAGGACTCTTTCTTTTTTCTTTTTTTTTCTTTCCTTTTTGGTTTTTTTTTGTCACCTTTACTCCTATTTATTGGTGGGGCATCTTGTGTTAATTTGGGGAAATGCTTTGCATGTTCAGATGGGTACATAAAATGTAAACCTTAATTCCCAAATTTTGCTGACACATGAGCAACTAGCCAATTAATTAAAGTGCTGTGGATGGCATCTGTGTTCTGGATGACCTGAAGTTCTGAATTATGTTGGAGGAACAGTAGGTTGCTTATGAGTCTGTGTTTAAAGATATAAATGTTGACATACTTCTGTTTAATGATGATCTGTCTGGGTCACTATTTAGTCCTAGTGGCAAACGTAGAATGTTTTCAGCAGATAAAATTTGGAGAAGGATTCATATTATCAAATGATTGATTTTTTTTCTTTGAGATGTGTATACAGGTTTTCACTGTTAGAAAAGAGAATTCTGATTAGTTTCAAGCTGTTTCCCATCTGTTTCTGTCTTCTGGCATGGAACATAACTGCTTTGTTTCTTACAGATTTTTAGGGGATTTTTGGAAGGGAAAATAAATTTTGCTCCTACGTACAAATATGATCTGTTTTCTGATGACTATGACACCAGTGAAAAATGTCGCACACCAGCATGGACAGATCGTATTCTTTGGAGAAGAAGAAAATGGCCTTTTGACCGATCAGGTTTGAGTGCTTCCTTAAATTATCTTTTAACTGGCTTATAGAATCCATTTATTGACATTCACAGTGCCAGTGATTCTGAGCTTCTGGCCCTGACTTTGTACGAGACAGAAAGCTTATAATAGCATCTGCAATAAATACAGTGATGCTGAACAGGAGGATCAAGAATCAGATACCAATTACTGATATATCAGTAGTTCAAAAGGAACTTCTGGTTTTTGCTATAAAACGCTTGCTTTTGGTTTACTTTCTTTTTTCTCTTTTTACAAATAGCTTATTTTTTAAAGCATATTCTTGCAATCACTGTGTTTTTCCTCCTTTTGTTTTCTTTAATACTGAATGTAGCTGAAGACCTGGATCTTCTGAATGCTAGTTTTCACGATGACAGTAATGTCCCTTATACATGGAATCCTGGTACCTTGTTGCACTATGGAAGAGCAGAGCTGAAAACATCTGATCATAGGTTTCAGTTTTATTTTATACATTACTTCCTAGTCATTGAAGATTTAATATTCACTATATATATTTTGTTGCTCAGATACTCTGCTTACAGGTTTTTCATGTGTATTTTTCCAAGGCCTGTGGTTGCATTGATTGATATCGACATATTTGAAATTGAAGCAGAAGAGAGACAAAAAGTTTATAAGGAGGTCATAGCAATGCAAGGACCACCTGATGGTACTGTCATGGTCTCCATCAGAAGTTCTTCAGCAGAAGAAAACTATTTTGATGATAACTTGATTGATGAGCTTCTTCAAAAATTTGCAAGCTATGGAGAAGTTATACTTATAAGGTTAAAAGGACTTTTTACTTTTAATCTCTATTCCTCTGCATTGTTCCCACCTATTTCGTGAATAAAGTTACTTTCTTAGTGGGCATTTAAGTTATTATCTGCTTAATTTTTAACAGTTAGATTTCAACTTCAATGTCTTTACAGTTGAAAATTAGTTTTATGTACCTGTATGTGTCTCAGTTTTCAGACTTAATTTTTCCAGATTTTATTTCTGAGATAGAGTATCATATTGACTTTGTCAGAAATCAGTCGGAGTTAAACTTTGTTATTTATGTAATTTCATACAAATTTTTATATTTTAAAATTAGGTTAGTAGTTTTAAATGAACTGAAAATTAAAGAATCTTTGTGAATGTTGCATTTTCACTAACCTGTTCATTGAACTATAAGTGTTGTGGTATTTTGTTTGGGTTTTTGGGGGGTTTGTTTTGTTTGGGGATTGGTTTGGTGGTTTTTTGTTATGATTTTTTGTTGGGTTTGGTTTTTTTTGTTTTGTTTTCCAGAAGACTAGGAGCATAGTCCCAAATTCATACTGTGATGTAATGTGGAACACCTAATACAGACATCTAACCTGTTGCCAAACAATTACTATTGAGTGTGTAACTGTAGTCACATAATTTTCAGGAGGACAGTGTTTTCACTGTGTGATAATTACCTGGTTCTCTTTTGCTTTTTTTTGTTGCTGTTGCAAGGATACATTGTTAAAGGTTATTAGCCAATTATATATATTTTAATGAACTTAAAAAATAATTCTCCATCAAGTGAAACATTGAAAAACCTTTAAGATAAGAGGCTTCAAAAGTTAGTAGGTAGGATAACGTATTTTAATTATTGTTTCCAATGGACTTTGCAGGTTCGTGGAAGACAAGATGTGGGTAACGTTTTTGGAAGGAAGTTCTGCTTTGAACGTTATGAATTTGAACGGTACTGAGGTAATGTAAAAATCACTGAACTTTTGTACAGCAAGAGAATATCCAACTTTTTAAAGAATACTTGGGTGGGTTAGGTTTTGTTTGTTTGGTTTTAGTTCTTAAATATTTTCATGTTCCATACTAGGCTGTTGCATCTAATATATTTTTTTTTACTTTTGATAGCAAATAGTTAAGTTTCAAAAGCCAGTTGAGAGACATACCAAACTTTATTTTGAGGAGGAGGAGGACTGTTAGAGTAATGAAGATCCCATATTAAGGAGCATCTTCATCAAATGAGGGATTTTTTTTTTAATTATTTCAAAAGCAGAGATTTTACCTTGAGTTTGTAGTATGAACTGGTTTAACATATTTATAGCCTGCAATTATTTAAAATCCAGCATACCTGTACTGCAATCACTTTAAAATGTAAAAATTTCAGCTCCTATTGACTTTTGTAGGGCCAGTATTCAATTTTTGTAAAAATTCTAATTTTCATGTTCAGATTTTTACTGATCTATGTTTCTGTTAAGACTTAGATACTATAATGTGATGTTTGCAGATGGATCCTTGCATCTGCTGAGAGTTTCACTGACAGTCCACGCAGGTTAAGGGCTCAGTGTCGGTGTCAGTTTGCAGAATGAAGGCCTGCTGTTTTATCAGTCTCTAAAAATGACTTAATGTCATTTATAAGCAAGTCTGTTTTTCTTTAAAAAAGAGTAGTAGTGTTTCTGTTGGAATAAAGAAACCGGAAGCTTCCCTATTAACTGAGAAGGAAAATCTTATGAGACTGTTAGTTTTTCTTTGGAAAAATGTATAGTTGTTATCAACAGTTCAAACTACATAAATGCACTAAATTACTAAAATTAAGTGAAAAGCATTCTTTTTTTTTGTTTTGTGTCACTCTTATTGTTCAGTCCTCAAAATTCTGATAGCCTTATTTGTGATATTTTTAGTAATTTTTTTTTTCTTTTCAAATCTAGAATGCTGAATTTTAAAGTTACTACTCTTAACAACTTCTGTTTTGTGCATACCTTTTTGGCAATTCAGCTACTAGGAAGGATTATAAACATAAACTTGAAAAATCCAGATTGGATCAGAAGTTTGGAAGATGAAATGAATCTAGAGAAGATTAATATCGGGCTGCCTTCATCGACAAGCTCCACTTTGCTTTGTGAAGATGCTGAGGTTACTGCAGATTATGATATGGAAGGTTTGTTGAAATAAAATATTCCTCGTCTTGGTGTCATAAGATACTTAATCTGTTTTCTAATGCTGGTAGGAAACAGGGCTTTAACAGTTTAGATGCCTGTATGATTGGTTGATTGTATTAATAGTCCTGCGTGAAATGGTATGATTCCCATAAAATGTGACATCTCAAGTCCCACAAGACTCTTAAATCAAGAGCTAATATCTAATTTGCAGCCTGGTTACTCCGTTACTGCTGATGAGTGCAGAGTTGAAGCTGGAACTTCCGTAGAACATTTTGTGTCGTTCATGTACCTGAAGAGAGATAAGCCTAGAAGTTATGGAAGAAAGTATTGCTATGGTCTTATTGGAGTGTGATGGGATAATTGTCTATTTTAGGCATTTTGAATATCAACATAAAAATATTCTAAATCGACTTTTTACTCTCAAAGGCACGTCCATGTTGAACCTTTTTTTTAAAACATCATTCCACCTTTTCAGAGAGAAGGTATTACAGATAGCAGGTATCTGGAAATCCCCTGCCCAGCCTTCTGAAGAATGATAAGTGAAGCTTGCCATCTATTGCAAAGCAGGGAAAGAATTTTGGCAAAGATCTTCTTTGTAAAGCTGGTTGTTTCTTAGATTAGGCAACATTACAGTTGCCACACTATTATAATTAGCTCTGGAGCCTCCAACACAGAAAGGACACGGACCTGTTGGAGCGGGTCCAGAGGAGGGCCACAAAGATGATCCGAGGGCTAGAGCACCTCTCCTATGAAGACAGGCTGAGAGGGTTGGGGTTGTTCAGCCTGGAGAAGAGAAGACTGTGGGAGACCTTATTGCGGCCTTCCAGGGGATGATCTCTTTAGCAAGGCCTGTTGTGACAGGACAAGGGGTAAGGGTTTTAAACTAAAGGAGGGTTCCCTTTATTTTACGTGATTTTTCTTTTTTGGGGTGGGGTTTGTTATTTAGGAGATATTGATGACTATAGTGCTGAAGTAGAGGAAATCCTTCCTCAGCATCTACAGCCAACTTCAAGCTCTGGTCTTGGAACCTCACCAAGCTCTTCACCACGTTCCAGTCCCTGTCAATCCCCTACACTGTCAGATGGACCTACGCTCCCAGTGAGACCAAGCCGAGCTCCAACAAAAACTCCTGGACCACCTGTTTCTGCCCACAGTGTGTATTACATTGCTTGACTGCCTCTATTACTATGCTACAGTCTGGCAGCTGTATGACCCAGTGGTAGAATATTAGCTTATAGATTACTTTTAATAGAGCTTTTAGAGTAATATAAAAGGCTATTCTTGTCATTATCTCACATTTTATGCATAAGTGGCCTTGGGCAAATCACCTTTCTTTGTGTCTCGGTTTTCCTTACGGGCAGTGAAAGAGCTTTGTTTCCTGAGTCTTATTTAGTACATAGTCCACTGATCTATGCTGCTGCAAACAACCTAATTTGCTCTAGTTCTTCAGCATTTCATTGTGAAAGAGACATCTCAAAGTTATGTGATTAATAGGCTTTCTAAGTTGATTAGTTTGAAACCTCTGTTCAAAAATGCTGTTGCAATGTGTCAGTATAATCCTAGTTCACTTCAGTCATACTCTTCGAATACAGCCCATTTCAATTAATGCTGTCAGCTGTAATATGTAAATTGTAATCAGTAGATTTGTAAATTGGGTGTATAATATGAAACCTTCTGTTTAAACACAACTTTATTTTAGTGACAAAGTGGACATTTAAAATTACAATGTTTGGAATGGCTTCTAGAATAGTTCATTTCCATGTAATTTGGAGTAACTTTACAAATACTGCTAAAATGCCTTCAGAATTCCCCTTGTAACATCTTCTTCCAGAGTACTTAGTTCACAGATAAGGGTCAAAATCTAAATTTGGAACTCTGCAATTTGTAAGAATGTTCAGGATTCCATGAAAAGCATATACTGATAAAAGCATATGAGGCAAAAATCGTGGTTTAGGAAATGTGCTGCTTTTCACCATTGGTTTATTCCTCTTGTTTTCCCTCTCTCAAAAACTTCTGTATCCTTGTTTCCAGGGCTGGGGACTGACTGTCCTCTCTGTGAAAATAACTTGCTATTAGAAAAGCTTTACTGTGATTAGAATGTACAAGTGATTAATTTTTGCATTGTTTTCTGTCATGTTCTTCAGCTGAATTTCAGCTTGGTACCCAGCAAAAAGAGTCTTCTCCGAGCTTGGAGCCTAAGCGTCCTCCACCACCTCGCCCCGTTGCTCCTCCTGCACGCCCTGCTCCACCACAGAGGCCGCCTCCACCATCAGGTAATATGGTGACGTGTATCAGGTGGTCAGGAATATTTTGTTTCAAGTCTGTGAGATGAACTTTGAAGTCCACACCCAAACTACATATTGTATTGTTGGTTTGGGGCTCAAACCTCCCCATTTAAAAAAAATAAAAATTAGTTGGTACAATTAATAGCAACAAATAACAGTATGGGAAATGACAGCATTTTTCAGTACCATTTAAATATTGTCTTTGCTTAGTGAATAAGTTTTAAAATTTTTATGGACTTACTTTCACAGTTTAAAAATGTGGGCTTCCTACAGCAGTGTTTACTCAACATTTTCATTTTTATAGCACCTTCATTTTTAAAATAAAAGATAAATAATCTTGTGCATTCATTGATTTATATTCCTTTAATTTTGGCATCAGTGTGTATTCATTTTTATCATATCCAAGTTTTTAATGTAGAGTTCATCTGGATCATCTAAAAATGTAAACAATTGAGCTCTAAGAGAAACTGGATGTTCAGAAGCATATGGGCAACATAGTTAATAACACTGACCCTTGTCATTTTTAACTTTCTCATTCTTTTTCTTCCCTCTTACTGTACTGATATTTTTCATTATTGCTGCATTCATTTCTTAAACACTGTAAGGCGGTAGGAGTCCTGCACCTGCTAGAAAAGAATTTGGAGGTAATGATTTTAATTGTTTTTGACTGTGCCTACGTAGCAAAACTACTATGCTGGTCAGTTGTGATAATACTTATGATGATGTCCAAAGGTATAAAACCGGGTAATTCTTGAATGTCAATGTAATTTCTTACTCAGGGTTTGTATCCTACTCTGAATTACATTTGATGTTTTAGTGAAAAAATATTCCTCCAGAAGTTGGCACATTATAGGCAGAGACAATAAAGTTGTTCCAGGATTTTATTACTTTGTCCTGGTCAAAATACACCCAGCTAACATTTCTGTGACAGTGGAAACTTGTCCTAGTTGTGAAAAGGTGAGCTTTTTTCCTCACAGTCCATGACAAGGAACATTGTAAAATGGATTGTGGTTGTAGCTACTTGCAGTGATTATCCATTAATTAATTGTTCAAGTTGAAACTACTGCTAGTCTGGCCCAGTTTCCCCCAGATGATCACCAGTTAACAAAGACCTCCAAATCACTGAGCCATATTTGTCTCTAAGATGAACACTGACACATGGGTAGTTTGTTTTCCGTTTCCAAGTCTGAAATGTGCTCCTAAATCCTTCCTAGAGACATGAAACATCCTCCATAGTTCTTGGAACTAGTGTGTACTTCAGAAACAGAAACTTAGCAAATGAATTTATTCAGCTACTTTGAAGGCACACAAGAGCTACAGGTCTTTACAAAGTAACAAAATCCTGAAATAATTCTGCCCTAATTCCTTCCCTTTTGATAATGCTGAGGGCCTTATCAAACCTTCAGGCTGGTTTTGGTTTTTTCCAGCTTGATCTGGTTTTGCATCTAATATCGATTCACGCCCTCCCAGAAGTGCTTCTTCTTGAAACTAATCTTTGTCCTCCTTTGTCACATGCTTCATAGTTCAGCTGTCCTGCTTGGACTTAAGTCAGCCCATTAATTCATGGGATAGAGTGAAAATAGTTAGTGGCTCTGAAATAGTTTCTTAATGGCTTTTCAGCCACTGCCACTTGGTTGGTAGGAAAGAGGTTTTTTTGAGAAAATAATTGAAAAGTTTTGAGCAATCTCAGAAAATAAGTAAACTATTTTAAATATTATATATTATATATTGGCTAACTTATTCTGATGTCAGGTGGAGATGTGCATGGCTCTTAGATACAGTTGAGGGGAGGAAGTGGTTATGCCAAAGGCATAATATTTTGAATTAATTAAAATGCTTAAGTTTTAAAAAATAGCCAGCTCATACGTAATGCGCAACATATGTGGGATTTACTTCATTGTACTACTTCAGTCCTATATAGTTTCATGTGCACTGACACAATTCTGTTTGCCTAGTTTGTCTCTGTGCAAAGACTGGCTTTCTTTTTTTTTTACCCTCTTACCAACAGAGCTTTCCATAAAGAATTGTAACTTGCATAAAATTTGCTTTTCATGCATTCTTTTAAGAGATTGTAGTATATTTTTTTTCATACACTATTCTGACCTAAAGCTCATCCCACTTTTTCTATCCTATTCATTTTCCACTGATGGCATACATTTACAAGGCATAATGCTTTGCTTTTCAGCGGTACCTGAGCTCAGCTCTGAGCAAGTTAGCACAGGACTAGAAGCAGTGTAAATGTCAGTGTTACTGTGCTTGGGGAAATGGCATCTGTTTCTCTTACCTAGAATGAAGGATCCTGAAGCACTGTGAAAATATCTCTATGTGCTGTATAAGCGTATCAAACTTTGGTTTTAGACTTCTGTAGCACATGCAAAATGACATTGATCATGTCTTTAAAATACTGTGCATTTTAAATGTTACTTTTTTTTTTCTCATGTGTTCTAACCTTTTTTCCCTGAGTGCTTCATTCCCTTCAATGCCCATAACATTTCTTCTAATGGCTCTGTATGCTTTTAAGACAGGAGCAGGATTTGGACATCTGAGGTTTTTGGGTTTGGTTTTGTTTTGCTGGTTTTGTGTGTGTGTGTTTTGCTTTTTTTGGTTTTGTTTTGTTTCAGGGTTGGTTTTTGTTTTTGTTTTGTTTTGTTTTTTTAGTTTGGTCATATTTTACATCAGAATTAACTTGGAATACAAGGAAACAAAGCTATGTACTTATTGCAGGGGTTTGCAAAGTGTAGACTTTTCACCTGCCAGTACGAAAGATTTCCACTGAGGATTTTATAAGCTGTCAGTTGTTTAGAGTTAAAAATTAAAATGTTGCACTCTGTTTACCCAAGATTTTTTTAAACACATTACAGAGTAAATTGATACAGAACATTAAAAATTATAAAGGCTGCTAGTTGACAATTACTTGAAGTGCAAAAATATTTGGTTTGGGTTTTTTTCCTTTAATAATACTAGTCAGACTTTTTTCCTGATTAATGCAGGAAAGGCTTATAATTGTCTCTTATCATTGGTTTAAACTGTTAAAATGGGGTTAAGATTGAGAGAATGCACAGTATTTTCAGTATATGCAATAATTTGGGTAAAATGCATTACATTTTCACTGTGATTATCTTCCAAATAAATAAAATAAACTTAGCAAATACAGTAATAAAGTTGACATTAAAAGAAATGCAAGTATGTTAAGCTATGAAAATAATGCATCCAAGCAGCAAGTACTCCTTAGTGTACACTGATATTTATAGTCACACATTAAACTTAGCCTTGCGAGAACCAGTCAACATCTTTATTTTTCCCCTGTAACTGCCTTTTTTTTTTTTAGCACAGTCATTTTGAAAAAGCTTTTTTTTATTGCACCTTTCTTCTTTTCTTGCTAAAGAAAGTATGTTCAATAATGGAGGAAACAAGAAGCCTTAACGCTAAAACAGTAAACGCATTGTTAAAATGTAGGCAAATGGCCTGGATTTCACATACATATACACACACGCGTGTGCGCACATATGCACATGCACATGTGCACATCTGTGCACATTTTACTTCATGAGAAACTGGGGTTGCTGTATTTTCCATTAAGCTAATGTGTAAATGTAATCTTTGCAAAACATGCAGTTCTGTCTAAAAGATGTTAGGGCATAAGTTAAAGGTTGTTTCTGTATAAATCCACCCTCTTTCCTTAAAATACTATTTAAAACAAGTAGGTGATATCTTTACTTGCAGAATACTGTTTCAGACTGCAATAGAGATTTCAAGCTATATAGAGACTACAGTAACAGTTTAAAATAATACCCAAAAATGTGTTTCAGGTTCAGATGTACATTTTGCACTGTCCTTAAGATTAAAAAATTCCCATAGTGCCAATTGTGATAGCATTATCACAGCACCATAATTTTGCTTTATCACTGTTGAAGAGTATTATTAGTAAGTGAAATTTGGGGTATTTGACCTTTATGCCCTTTCTCTCCCATATAGTGAATATTTTTAAATTTGAAAAACCTTTTTAAATTCTCATGCACAGAAGTCTCTCTCTGTATGGTGCATCAACATAGGAACATGTCTATGTGCTATGGTCAAAGAGGTTCTCTGCCTTCCTTCTCCTGAAAGGAGTGGAGTTCGTTAATCATCTTGCATAAAACAAGATGTGTTTAACAAGAGCATCCTGAAAGTACCTGTTCAAAGTATGGGCTGAGCTTTGGGAGGGGAAAGTGCAGATCATCTGTGAAATGAAGAGGCTATTTCCCTGCTCTTGGAGAGGTTTTACTGTGTCTGTTTCCATTAATGCTCTGAGATGAACAGTTAGCTTTGTCTCTGTAACCACAGAGGGTTCAGAGGAGTGTCCTGTACTCTGTCAGACTGCTCTCCACTTCCCTTTATTTTCCTTCAGTTAGCAGGTAGGCTTCTCACAGCCTGTGGGTTACCACTTTCTTTTCTCCCCCAGGGTTCCTCTGGGTTGCATGGGAGAAGGGCAGAGCTAGTACCTGAAAGCAATGAAATGTTCTCGGGCAGTGCTCTCCTCCTGTACCCCCTCCTTACAAACGCTCTCTGTTCATCGCTCCTGAGTGCTGCTTCTCTCGCAGAGAAGTTCTCTGTCAGAAAGTTTTGCAATGGAAATCTAACGTTAATTGGCAGAGCCTGGAACTCACCCAGAATATATAACATATGCTAGTATTTTAACAACTTTGAACCAGATGTTCAGCAAAACCAGAGATCTGACATCTCTGGAGATAATCACATACCAGCCTCATCTGCAACCTTCACTCTTCCTACTCTGAGTGACACCTCCACCCATATCTGACAAAATTCACAGCACTCTTTCCAGATCATAGAGAGCTCCTGAGCAGATACCACACATTGGCACATGATGAGAAAGCATGAGGCTGTGTCATCGCTAAGGCAAAAGTTGCTTTTAAGGTAGGCTTCTTGAACACTGGCTCCCTTTCCTTCCTCTATACTTGAGCCACTCCAGAGTTGCCAGATATTACTGTTACTTTTTCCTATGCGCATGCCTTAAGGATTTCTCCTTGCATACCATTTAGTGTTATCTATGTCCTGCCATGTTTTACCATACAATTTGATGGAGCCAGTATATGCTTGATCATATTGCAGAAATAAAATAATTCAGCATGGTTATGCATGATTGAAAATATTTCTCTCGATCTGAACTGTAACATTTACTGTGCACCAGTCGATACAGCTTTCCCAAGTACAGAGTGCTGCTTGGAGATAACTTAATGACACAATTCTGTAGGATACAATACATTATATAAAGTGGGGAACTTATTTCTTCCATAAAATTGCTTATTCAAATGTAGTCTTGGCAGAAACATACTATGTAGTAGTCTTCTAAATTACAGGAAGCAGACTTAATGTTGCAGGGTATAACTGATGTACCTGTTTATTTTCAAGTGTTTGAGTATAGGTGTGTGATCTGCTTTAGAAGAGTTTCAAGACTGACATTTAATATCATTCTGAATTTACAAAAGCTTGTGGAGAGTGAATACTGAAGAAATTAAATTCTCTTTCAACTGTAATGTAAAATTGAAATAATAGCATGGTTCTAAACATGACCATACTTTCTGATCTCTAATTCGTATCAGTCTGGTTTCCCCATTCCGCTACAGTTATCTCCCACAAGTAGCTACAATGTAGCTAGGCCATTTTTGAATGATGTAAAGCTGTTTTGTGGCAGTGTTCTTTCTGGTTTTACTTTCTCAATCTACTGCTTTTCTTACGCAATGTACAGCTTCTCTTCTTTCTCTGAAAAGGTCTTGGAGCTCCTCCCAGTCCTGGGGTAGCTAGGAGAGAAGTAGAAGGTAACATAACAATTTCTGTATTCTAGAAACAGATTTCTAATTTAATACCTGAGTAATATTATTGCCCTTGTGATACTAAAGGTGGTTTCATTAAGGTATTTATTGTGTGGGATCTTTCTTCTTTTATTTACAGTTTTCAGACAGCCAAGTTGCTTCCTGTTTTTCAGTGGTGGTGTGAATTGTTAGAGAAGGCAGTGTTCGTTTATGAAAAATGAAGTGAAAACTTAGACTGCACTAATCAAGAAGAATGCTTTCAAGGCTGACTCTTAGAGGAACCTGTAGCTGACTGATTGCTAGAGTAAATACTATACCTGTAACTAAATCAGGAATCTAGGAAGCCTAGTTTTTCCTGAAGAACTACATATGTTCAAATATTTGGGGGAGAGAAATTTCCATTTAAATAATTTAGCCTATAATTTAATATTTTGTCTCTTTCTAAAGAGCGCAGTGTAGGTATTTTGATTCTGATACCTAAATCTATGTGACATACATTTATGAGAAGCATTTCTCTTGCCTTATTCTAGTTGGAGTATGCACATATAGTGCTGAATGGGTCCTGTTTTAGCCATGCCAGCAGAGACATGTTTTTGGGTTTCTTCCTATCCCCTCAGGAATGTGTCCCTTTGTAGCAAATATAGGTGTGGCAATAAAGGTCCTAATATAGTCAGAGTCAAGATGTCCTCCTGTATACTACAATTCATTTTGACTGTATTGCTGGTTCTTTTTTTCTAAATTGGCAAAAGCACTATATGCATAGAATAGTTTGGGTTGGAAGGGGCCTCTGGAGGTTATCTAGTCCAGCCACCCGCTCAGAGCAGGGTAAACTGACACCAGGTTGCTCAGGGTACGAGTTGCACTACTGAGAACTGTTCCCAGAAACCCATTCTAACCTGTTCTGAGAAAGCAGGGTTGTCTGACAACTGGAAGCTGATTTGATAAACTAAGTGTCTTATGTACCACAGAGTATTCCTTCCAGTTACTGTAACTGACATGGTGATTTACCTTCCTGGGCAATAGGCAACAGAAACACAAGCACTAAACCTCTTTGCCTGTTAGCAATTGTGCACTTGTCTGAGGTAAAGGTAATTTTTTCATATTTTGCACTCTACGGCTTGAATGTCGCATACAGGGTTGTCATTAGCATCAGCATGTAAATGTTGAGGTTGGTGCTGTAATAGATTTATCCGGTAAACAAAGTGAGTAGGTTCAGGAACTTTGGTGTAGACCCTGAACCGTGTATAATTACAGATGTACTCTTCTGCTCGCATGATGATGCTGAATCGGCATGTTACGTAAGTTCTTTCTGTTTTAAAGACTGCTGTTAGAATATTTGCAGAATACACTACAAAAGAAAACAGCTTCTAGCATGATCGAGAACACAGGGTACCTGTATAAGTAGGCATCTTTAGCTTGCAACAAATAGGAGGTGATTTGACTTAATCTGTAATTAGAAGGATCAAATTACTTCACATGTGCCATGGGGTAAGAGTGTGCTTAGCTGATGGATAGACTTCAATATGTAACAAATTTTAAAAAAATCACTGATGTCTTTTTCGCTCCCATTTCCATTAGTGATAATGTATCATTGGTGTGTAATGCCTGTTTGTAGCTTATCTAACAAAGATAATCTAATTTCCTTTCCATGCTTCAAAGCACAAAAAAGTCCTGGAACACAAAGAAAAGATAACTTGGGTAATACAGATACATGCTTTGTACTAATTATAATACAGAAAGAAGTTGATTTTGAAATATGTTCTAAGTCAGCAATCTCTAATATCTCTTCCAGCTCGTAGTCAGCCTCCGCCTTCCACTGGCATTTCAAGCGCAGGAACTGCTGGATATGGTACAACCAGACCGGTGGGTATTCTGGCTTAAAATAATTTTCCTCCTAAGTTTCTAGAGTTTTTTATGCTGGTGGTGGGTTTTTGTAAGTCATAACAGATGCAAGAAAATGGCAAAATTGACTAGTCATTTTACAGCTTATATGAGTTAATTCCCTCAGCAATTCTTGTCTGCTGACTAAAAATACTTCAGAATATATATATACTGGACATGACTTTATTGGTTTGCACTCTATGCAGTCACTTCATAGGCTCCCAAATAGTACCATATTTTATACCCACTTTCAAGTAACTGCAAAGTGCAGAGTTATTCTTTGTATTATATGTTCCTGTTGACTACGTTGCTAATTTGATACGATAAAATGTGTTGTCTTCTGTGCTGAAATATATATCCTGATGGCAGTTAATTGCTTGCAGGCAGTTATCTATTATATGGGCAGCTGATGTATTATATTGCTGATTACTTCATATGTAATGGAATCTTGTGTTTTAAAAATTAATTTTGATAAAGAGTCTTCATGTAAAAGTGAAACATTCAACTAGTTCAACAAAACATTCAACAAACATTAGTCCTGCATTTCATTCTTTATTTGTGGAACTGAACTGAAAGAACTGAATGAAGGATTTATGGGTGCTTGAATGCTTCACTACAAGCAAGAAATGAAGAGATGGAAGACATCTGCCTTATTTCTCTTGGCAGCAGCAAGTAGCAGCCTTGCATTAGGGAAGGAGAAAGTGATTTAATAGCTATAGGTCTTCTTAAAGAATTACTAAGAAATAGTATTGCTTGTTCATAATTCTTTAGACTTCGCAGCATATATCAGAGAGAATTTTTGCAGCAGCATGAAGGACTTGACTTTTCTTTCTCTATCTACATCAACCACAGTATTTGTGCTTACTTTGTTCCCTCTGCTCTGGCAGTTCCAGGCTCTTCAACTTAGATCATACCTCTTCATACCTGGATGTTTTATAGACTAAAAAGCAGCAAAAGTTTGCTCTTTCTTATCAGTTTCTTGGTCATTGGAGAACTTTGTTTTCCTTCTTTAAGGCATTTTGCTCTTCTCATTGGGATAATGTTCACAACGATGCTGACAGGATGGAGAGCACAGATATGAGTCTTTAGTAAGGCTAAAAAGCATTCTGTTTGCATAAATGTCAGTAGGATAGATACTGATGAGATTTTTGACCTATCTACAAATATGGCACCTCTTCTTTAATGCTGTATCTTTCTTTCAGGTAAAGTGATAGACCAGTTGGGTGGGGAGGGGGAGAGAGAGATGCAGCTAACCACAAGAGTTTAAATAAAATCCATATAAATTTGTTTTAGAAAAGATTGTAGAGTCCTTTTCCACCTTTTAAATGAGCAAGAAACAAAAGAACGCTGCCAGCTATGCAGAGATATCAGAGTTCTTGTATGTAGAGCTTAAAGGAGTTGTACCTTCCTGGTATTTGCCATTTCTGTTGTAGTCTTGCACGATACTGAAACTACTGAAAACTACTGTCGAAAGCCACCATTGAAGTCACTTTTTGCTGATTCATTTTTCTCAGAGATTGATTATCAGTGAACAGTTCTTGATCTTTGCACTTTTTTGTTATTTTCCCAGAAATGTAAAACACCCTCTTCTAAAATTTGGATAAAGAAAACCTGGTATACACAGGAAAGCATGTGTTCATTTATCACCACGTGCCTCACTTTTTTTTTTTCTTTGGAGTCAACACAGGATTTGCCTTTTCTAAATCAAAATAATTCAGTAAAAAATTGGGCGTTCCGAAGAGACTCCACCAGTATCTTGGAATTGGCATAAGTGCAAGAATTTTTATTCATATGAACAAGATGGAAAAAAAGTAGTAATGTTTTCTTGTGCTGTGCTTCTCAACACCCAGTCTGGACTACAGTTAGAGCTGTTTGCCTGTTTCCAGAAAGGAAGGACCATGGTACTGCAATTGCCAGTATAATTTGACAAGACAAAGCTGACTGCATCTCTTCTTTTGTAGGTGTTGAGATTTTCTGTAAAAAAACACCTAAGCAAACCAAACCAAAAAACCAAAATAAAATCCCCGCATAAACCAACCCAAAAATATAATAGAAGGACTGAAAAAACATCTCCTAAGATCTGCTTGGCTTTTCAAGCCTTAGCTCAGCCCTTGTTTGGTTTTCCTAACTGACAATGCCTCTTTCCTTTTCCTCAGGTTGTTTTTTGGGCAGCATTTCATTTCAAGGATTTCAGGACCAGGGACAGTAGCCACGGCGGGCACTGCCTCCCACTGAATGGTCCTGAGGATTATGTTAGACTTCCCTTCTGTTTCTTTTCTGTTCTTTTCTGATGGTTTTTTCTTTTTTTTAAAATAAATTTTGGCACTTAATCCAATCATCCTTCTGAATATTCAAAGAAATGACAAAATGCATCTTGGCAATTAAAGGGAAGACAGATATTTCAGAGGTTAGGTGTTTTAAAGTTGTTAAATGGACTCAGCCAAGCATAATGAATCAGATGTTATACAAAGTCTTCGAAGCAGAGTACATAGATCTAGTAAAAGTAAGATCAAGGATGATACTTGTTTTGTAGTGGTGAAATGTGTTTGCTTGTTTTTAAGTCATGTTTGTGTAGAGAGTTGTGTACTGGGGTTTGCTCTGAAAACCATTTCTAGAACATCCACTGTTACTAAGATTTTGTCAGAATATACCAAGTACACAAAATTTTAGAGGAAACAAATCCTACAAACTATCTTGCCTCATGATCTTCTTCCCCCCCCCGAAGTCTAGTATTTTTATTCTAATGCTTTACATTCAGCTTCCAAATGTGGTGCTTGTAATTCATTCAGCTTCAGTTGTAGTCTGGAATAGTTTCCTATTTCTCTTTAAATACTGATGCAGACTTTTTTATTTTGTTTAATGAGAGCAATTGCATTCCCAGCATATTAACTTCTATTCCAACAAGTTTGGGAAGACTCCAGCCTTCAGATGAGGCAGAATGTATGCTTTGTTAACACTGTTTGCTGAGGAACAGGCATAACTGCCTTACAGTTAGCAAACATAAATTTCAGAGAAAAGAACTAACCATGGTCTTTTATGTATATCTTGGACTTACACTATGTAAAATTGACTGTAGCTGTTGTTTGCAAATGGCAGGCTGTAATTATAGCCTAAAAGGTAGATGGTGTCTACAGTCTGCATTGACAGTGGGTTATCAATGTGTCCTTACGAGATTGCCAAATAAAGTAGTTGGTTTTGGTTTTGTTGCATACAACAATTCACAGACTTGTTAGGTAAATTTAACTTAATAATACTAAAATAATAAGTGTTTCAAACATTGTTGCACAGGTAAATATTTATAGAAAGTTGAAAACTGCTGTAAAAATCCTTTGCTTTGAACCCTCATAGTGTTTTGCCAATATATTCTTTGCTTTTATATGTGCATAAAAAATTAGCTCAGCAACTGTTATCAAGGAATTTGTTTTTCATGGAGTCCTAATTATCCTGAATCACTTAACAGTAGATGACCACAGATCCAAAGTAGAACTAAAATAATTTCTTTTTACCAATTATTGCATCAGACTGTTCCACCTCGAGCTGGAGTTATTAGTGCACCGCAAAGCCATGTCCGTCCCTCTGGGGGAAGACCAGCACCTGAAACTCAAACCAAACCAGCTGAACTGCCGAGGGGTAAGTTTACTTTAGAAGTTAAAAATAAATGCCACTATTCAGTCAAGAGGTACTGTCCTGGTTTCAGTGCTTTGTTTTCAAAAGATGTCTTCATTTTTCACTAGAAATAAAGATTCCCAAATATAGTAACATCTGGCAGTTTCTGTTAGTCTTGATCATCCACAAGTATTGTAAACCCTTATCAGACAATAGGCAGCAATCAGAGGAGATCTAGACCCACAGAGTTCAAGCCATCAAGAAAAACTTTGATCAGATTGCTGTGTTTTGGTCTAGGCACATTGGCGTGTCCTATCACAGGTGTTGACCACTGGATCATTCTCTGCAGTGGTGCTCTGTAATCGTAATATTTGGAATACTGTTTATGTTTGACTCTCAAAGCCACTTCGAAACTCAAAGGGTTTTTTCAATTGTATTAATATCAAAATATGCATTTTATAACAGTGACTTCCAAAATACTTCTAAATACAACTGACGTACACTTCAGAATGACACAGTTTCTGTTTCTCTATTTTGTATCTGTAGTAATAATTTTTCATGGAGATGAGCTGAGCTTTTGATGACTTCTAATCTAGTTGCCATGAACACCTGCTGTTCTCTCAGACCCTTCTTCTGCAGTTCTGTCTGGTACTTCCACAGCCACATGTTCTCATTCATGCCATTCTCAAGATTTCTATTACAGTTCTTTACAATGAAAAACACTGCAAATATACTTGCAGGCTCACCATTGCTTCCTGAACCACTAAAGCCTCAGGCTGCTGGGCCTGCTCAGCCCACCACTCAGCCACCGCCTGTGCTAAGGATGCAGGAGCCTCTGATACCTGTGGCATCGCATCCAGCTCAGACGAGTGCCCCACAAAGTCTGGAACCCCCACAACCGCCTCCTCGTAGCCGATCATCTCACAGTTTGCCTTCTGAATCTGCTCCCTCACAGCAGCAAGTAAGTAAAAAAACCCCTTGTATATATATATATATGTTTTTTGATTACTTAAATTAACACAGCTTGTACTGAATGCTGTAGTTTTCTAAGAAACTCCTAAAGCAAGCAAACAAAAATAAAGGTCCAAAGATTGGATTCAAAGATCAGGCTCTAGTAGGATAGTAATTAATTGCCCATAAATAACTAATACCTCAAATACTAAATGTTTAACTTAAGATTTCATACAGAAGGCTTTACAATGTGTGGACAGCTTGTTCTTAAAACTATGTCATCATTTGATAACTTTGTATGGAAAAGTACTTAGTCTAAGAAATGTAATTTTATAATGACACACGCATGACAAACTGTATAGTAACTAGCTAATACAGGTTTTGATTATAAAGTAAGCTTTATAGATTGCGTGATGTGGTGCTTTATGTTGATGGTAATTCATTGCAGGAAGATGATACTGATAGATACTTAATAGAAATACATTTCTCCCCATTCACCAGTGTCAATTAAAATATAGAAACATATCAAAGTAATCTGAAAATTTAATACAGTAACAAAAATATTCTGTTTGGTGGGACCATTTAGACTGTTGGTTTTTTTTAAAATCCCTTTTTCTAGGAAAAGCCATAGTTTTTCACTACTGTTGAAAAAATGCAGAAGTAGGTTTTCAGTGTCATTTATATATACATAAGGCTAAACTTTTTCACTAAAGGTCAGTCAGTGCTGTTAGTTTTTACAGTATCAGGTGCTAGGCCAGGTAATACACTACTTAAATAAAAGCACGGATGGATTTGTGCCCAGTTCTTACCAAGAGTATATTTGTGGTTTTGTTTTCTGGTGTTTGGTTTTTATTAAACATAAACTCAGCTGTGGATATTTATGACTATGTAAGTTTTCATCAGTATTTTAGATTTTACCTTATCTCTACATCTGGAGCCCACTTTCACTAAAGCAGTTAGTTAATACCTGTTTTGTACCACAGTGAAGCAGCCAAATTCAGTCCTCAGTGAGTTGATTTTGAATTCTAATTGAAAAATCTTTAAATGCTTTCCTTTTCTTTCTGCTGAAGCTCTGTGCCTGTTAACTTTTTTCATGTTGGAAACTTAGGATATTTTTGAATATACAGGTAGCATATCAGCACTCTTATAGTTTGTTAGAAAGTATGAAGTGTTGCCAGCACAGAATATACATGGAGGCATAAGGTACTTTAGAAAGTACCAATTTTGTGAATAGAAACAAATTGCATTGTGTCACTTCTGAAAGCCTCACACCTTCTACGTGTAGTTTTACTACTGATCATTTTGTGAAAGAGGTGCAAGCAGTTCTTTCAAAATTATTATGGAAGTTACATTTATCTCTGTCTATATACAGCAATCAACAGTATGCTCAAGAACACTGTAAACAGGTTTTTGAGCTGTGTATGCTGTGGTTATATTGTTCACAATATCCAAACCCGATAGTTTAAGGCTAGCTCAGGGAGCTATCATTTTCTCTGCAATCAGATTTCTTCGATTAACGTGGGCTCTGCAATAGTAAGGAAAGCCCGCTTGAGCTTCATTTATTGTCTCCAGCTTATGTTTTTTATTTCCTTTTCTTTTTTTGTATTTTAATCATGTTTACTTCATTTCTTGATTATCATTTGTAAATATTAAGTTTTCCAAGAATAGGTCTTTAAATGAATATGAGGTCTCTCTCTTGAGAGGTAGTGGATTCCAAGCCTGCCCATCCTTTGAGTCAAAGCTTGACTGTGATATTTAAGAACCTAAATCTCTCAATATAAAAAATAATTGCTTGTATACAGTGTGAATATGCAGGACTCTATAGATTACCAAGCAATACATTAAAAAAGAAAAGTAGTTATTGTAAATAGTTTTTTTTTCTTGTAAATTAAGGAGATTTGGGTTTTTGATTGAATGAGGCTTCCTATGTTCTTCTCCAGCTTGAAAAACTATTATATAGATGAGTGATTATACCAGAACAGTTCCCAGAATGAGGGCTATAGTGCTTTTCATGTTAATAGATGGTTAGAATTAGACCATCAATAATCAAATTCTTATAATAAGTCTTTAAAAAATAGCACAATCAGCTGCACAATGAATGGTTCTATGGAAATAACATCAGAATTGGCTTGAGCTGGTTTTTTTGAAATCTTAATAGTAGAGCTTGTAAGTCTTACAGTAGAATACAACAGAAATTTAAAATTTAGTATGGTGTATAATAAATATCTTTGGTTTGTATTCATATATCAAACAATGGCTTTGAAAACTTAAAGTATTTTTAACATGAGGTTGCTTTGATACTTGGATTTTCTTCCTAATTTTCTTTCCTTTGATGTCTGTTTCTCTTTCACAAGCAGGAGCAACCATCAGGGTAACAGGTATATGACTATTTACCAGTCTTGTATGTGGTCTCCATTTATTCAAGCAGAAAAGATGTATGAATCTTGTTTTCATACATCTGCAGTCTCATCCACATTAAAAATCACCTGTCCACATTAATGAATTGACTGTCATACCATAGTTTGCTTTTTCCTTTCATAATGCAATTACAATTGATACTGTTAATGGTATTTATTAGCGCCATAGCAAATATTTTGCTTCATTATCTTTTATGAAACAGTTGGAACCTCGTGTATGTTGCTTAGTCACTGCTGAACCTCCTCGTCTCAGTCTATTTGGGAAAAAATTAGTAGGTGTTGGAGTTAATGTTTCTCTTCAATACAAATAAATCCTGATGTAATTGCACTGCCAAAGTTTTCAAAATAAAACCCATATTTCACATTTCTTAAAGAACAGAGAACTTACTGTTACCCAAAGTAAAATATATTATTTGTTACAATTTTAAAAGTGTTTGGTCTCAGAATTAGAGCAGATTTTTACTTGAAGAGCAACCGGCATTCATAGTTTCTTTGGGATCTTGTACTTTTTGATTACTTAGTTAGTGAACACAGAATGTAATCAGCTGGTGCCAAGTTGCATTTGATTTATATTCTTCCTACAGTTCAATTTTTCTCATTTCCCCCCTCAGTTACTTGATGCCTTTGTTTTAATATTATTTTCCAAAACACTTACTATATACATACAAAAATATCAATATTGAAATACTCTATGGTTTGGTAACTCTGACGGGGTAGTACCAGGCATGCATGTATCCGACATTCTGTTTTCAAAAAAACCACCAGAACAAATGCATTGTTGCCAGCGTACTTCGTTTCTCCTGCCAACCAATCCAAGCTACAACTGCAATTTTTAAAAAGAAATTGCTATGCTGGATACGTGGGGAAAACGTACAATATTCTTATTATTCCCGAGAGTCTATAAAGCCTGTAGACTAATTTTGCATAGCTGCTTAGGCAGTGGATATGTGGAGACATGCTTCAAACTATTCACAATAAATGCAGTAAAACCAAGATGTTTAAAGATCAGGGTTAGGCTATAACGATACTGTATTTTAGTTGATAGCTTTAGCTAGCATCCTGGTTCAACAAAACATTAGTTAACAGAATTTTTATGCTAAATATCCAAACTATCTGGGTATATTAAGGTGATGTGTTAAAGTGACAAATTTGTGAAATTTGAATTCTCAGAAGCTGTTTTAACTTCAGCATAATTCTTTGCATTCGTTTAATAAGGGGAAGCTCCAAACTCTGTCTGTCAGTGCGATGACTTGAACAAAGGTAGATATTGTACCTTTTTGGACAGTTGTTGCAAGGTATAAAAGTGGCATTGCTGTTTGAAGAAATTTACAAAACCGGGAATATTTTGATTTTAAAAGATGAGAAGTTCTGTGGAGAAAACTCTGTCTTCTCCATTTGGTATTATTCTAAACAATGATAACTTGTAATTTTAAAACATTACAAACTGATGATCATATCTTCGCATGTCAAGAAGCATTGGAGAGGCCTACAGATGTGTACGTCTGCACAGAAATATCTGAAGTGCTTATACTAATAACACTAATTTTTCCTTTCATTGTGATGCTTAAATATTGCTTGTAACATCAGTGTTATAAACTCTCAAATGATGAAATCTAGAGCTTTTTATTTCATATTTGTGCTGGGTTATCACTTGTTTAGAATACAGCATCACTTCCCAAGTTTCTTGAGGACTTTCTTATGCAATGTCCACTAGTGCCTTTGGCTAGGATTCTGACCTGCATGAAGTAGATTCAATTTGCATCAACCAACAAGGGGGAAAATTGTGTTTAATGACCAGTAGGCTTTTCTTCAGAGAAGGGGTTAAGGGTTATTGTCTTCCAGAAAAGAAGCAATTGTTCTACTGCAGGCACATTGTGCAAGTGAGAACCAGATTGTATTAAGTCCAAGAGCTTCTTCTCTTCTCATAGAAGAGTGAGAAATGGGGAGTTAGTAATCATCTTAAAACAGCCAGCCATGGGATTACTAAGCACCTTGTTTTCTTTCCAGATTAAAACAAATGGAACGTATGGCACTAAACTCGAAACACAGTTAGACAGTGACCCTTTTGAAGATTTGTCATTTAAGCTGCTTGTGTCAAAGATGCAGACGTCTGTTCGAACATCACCCGTTCCGACTTTAAACCAAAAGGAGTTGCCTTCAGCAACACAAAGAAATGCTGATATTTTGAATACTGTAAATTGCATGCCAGCAATGCCTCCTATTCCAACCTTTAACCCGTCCCAGGAACATAGGCGCAGCTCTCCAAATCCATTTATTACTGGACTGAACTGCACAAATCCATTCACTGAAAGAACTCCTAATGCTGGAAACCCATTTAGAATGGAAATGCAAGAGTCTGAAATAACTTCACATTTGCTAGAAGGACGTGCTGCTTGCAAGCCTTTCCCTTCCCTAAATCCCCCCAGTTGTAATACAAGCAAGCCTGTATTTTCTCTTGATGCATCTGAAAACACTTTTTGCTTTCGAAGTAAATCTCTCATGGTAAAAAATGTACAGCCAAAAGGATGGGTAACGTTTGATGATGAGGAAGAGAATTTCAATGTAAAGCTAAAGCCATCTAAAAGTGTTCCAGATTTTAAGCGGATCAGTTCCAGGGAGTCAGCTGGATCTCCAGATTTGCTGGGCACTGAACAAAATACTTTTCTTGGTTCAGACTTTAACTTTGATAATGACTGGAATAAAAGTTCTGCTGATTGCTTCTACACAATGCCAGCACGAAGGCCACCTGCACCTCCTATACCATCAAGAATAACCAGCAACAGATCCCCCGCAGATCCTTTCACTTCTTTGGCACCTAAGGTGTCACCAACGCAAGATTTCACAGAAAGATAGATGTTCAAAAATAGAAGAGGTTATATTTGTTGCTATATTTATCCAGTAGAATAATTGGGCATTTGAGATTCTTCTGTGTGCAATAATTAATTGTCAAATGCACTGAAACTTAACTCTACTCGTAAACAACCACTGTTGTTTGTGTATAAATTTTGAATATGTATATATGGTAGAGCACAAAAGATTGTCTGAAATTTATTAAAATCCTGATGTAATAGTATTTGAATAGACAGAGAAAAGAAGGATGAGCTACTAATCTCATTAAAATATACCAACCTTGGAAATAGTTGTTGCTGAGGGAGCTCTCTTATTTCCGTTCCCCTTCATGGAATTAAAAAAAAAAAAAGGCTCCCTGCTGGTAGCCTCCCCACTCCCTTTTTACTGTTTTGTTAATTGATATTTATAAGTATTTACCAAAGAGCTGCCAAAGTTTATTGAGATTTGAATGTTGACAAGTATTGTTTAGAAGTTGTTTAATTTATAACAGAGGCTATGGATATTTGTAAGGCTTATATTTGAATTTGAGGCACAACAAAAATAATTTCAAAATACAAACAAAACTTTGCATATTAATATATTCAGTATTTGACTTTAATTTTCTGTGTCAGTACATTTCAGCTATTAAATATTATTATGGCATATATTCACTAGCATTACTTCAGAATAATTGTTCCATATCATCCATTTTTTCATGACTATTTTAAAGACACTTTTTTCCCCACAAATTGGAAACAACCGATACAAGAAGTTTTCCCACAACCTCCAGAAAAATATTCCCCTTGGGTTTTGAGATACAAAGCAGTCTTTACCAGTTGCAGAGAACATATTGGAGTTGGCTTGTCCCGCTCTCCTCTTCTGCACGTTAGAAGGGCTTTCTTGTCCTATAGAAAGACCCGAGTGAGGGAATCAGCCGCCATGTTACAACATCAGAGAAGGAGAAAGTCATGTTAATGTGATTGGGCTGCCCGCTCAGCATCCTCCCCAGCTACTAGACTGCCTGCTGTATTTTTAAAATCTCACTTTCAAAGGAAACAGGAGAACAGTACTTCTCTGAGCTGAACAATAGCATTCTGTCACTTTTGCAGTTAAAACTAAATCACCGACTCTTTCTCGCCCAGAGACCATGACCATCCTCTGTGTGGTGCTGCTTTGAGGCTAGTGAAGGCTAAGTCACAGTTCTACGTATTACAATACCAAAATGCAACTCTTTGCTTTTATGATTTTCTAAAGCTCACATGAGATTACGTAAAATATGATATTCTGTTATCTTGAGGCAGTTTAAAATAACTGTTTTCCTTAGCTTTGTTTATGTAGGCTTTAAAAACCTGCAGTTCTCCTTACAACTGGCAGTGGCTTAGGACATAACTCGTATCTGCAGCTGTGTGCTTTCATCCAAAGCCAAATGTGTCACAAATGTTGTCATCTCTTGGGGAACTGCAAATACATGCCCACGCGCATTGGCTTACTTGCGAACAAACTGTACTGGTTCTGCAAGACCAGGGACTGAAACACAACATTATATAGTGTTATATTTATAGTAGCAAAATACACGATGACAGTACTTGTTAAAAAAAATTCTGAAATGGTATCAAAACATTATTTATAACATAATCCACTCTTCCTTTAAACAGTATATGGCTAGCCATGAGCTGCAGTTGGATAGAGGAGTGACGATAGTGAGTTTTATATTGTGCTTTTTTTCTGTTCAGGTCATTAAACAGTACTTGTACATTTTAAACAGCGGTGGTACTATACTCTTTGTGCTTCGGTATGTGAATGACCTTGTTTTAAACTGTTGCTATAAACATCTCTGTGATTGGTGTTTCGGTATATTCTTACATTAGCAAAACAATTTTGGGGGGAAACTTTTTGCTAGTGGGAGTTATGTGATAAATATGTTCTTTGTTGAATATTTAATTACAGGGATTAAAAACTACTGTCTAAAATGTACCTGGCGTACAGCACCTCTACACTTTACAGGATTACGGACACTGACAGCAAAGCGCTGCAACGATCCCAAGAAATGCGCCAAAAACATAGCGTGTAGATATATAGCTAACCGCTGTTACGTGTATTAGCAACGAGAACTACTAGCAGAAGTAATGAAAATACTAAGAATTAAAATCGGAAACGCTCAACGCGTCGTCTTCATGGACTCTGTGTTCCCCGTGGCAGAGTGCTCTGTTGCGTGTAGCGGTTGCCGCGCGTACGGCTGTATGCGTCCCGGAGCCGCGCCCGCCCTGCGGGAGCCGCCGGGGCGGTCACCGGTAAACGCGCCTGCCCCGGCGCCGCCTCCGCTGCTGCGCCCCTCTCCGCCCCGCCCCGCGCCGCTGCGGGGGGCCGGAAGCGGAAGCGGAAGCGGAAGCGCCGGGCAGGGTGGGCGGCCGGGGGCTGGCGCCGGGCGGGC
>VZTV01101611.1:27126-45009 GCA_013400875.1 Anhinga rufa
CTGCCCCGGGCCGGCGCTGGGAGGGGCGGGTTGCCCGGCCGCAGCCTCGCAGGGGTTCTGCGCTGGCTGAGCTTAACGCGTGCCCCTCGAACCCCGGCTTAGCAGCAGATGAGCCGTCCTCCCCTAAACTTAAAAGAGAACGGCGAATCCCCACCAGAGTTGCCAAACTGTGCGTAAATTCCCACTTTCTGGTGTTTTAGTAGTCCTTATTTTTTGGAGGCTGTTTGGAGCTCTGAGCTTCCCATTGTACCTGGCTGAAAATTCCTCCGTCGCTTGGCTGAACTGCTGCGTGCTCCATCCCAGAGCGGCCGCGTAAATTCTTTGTGACCAGAGGCGTACCCAAGACACGAATTAACTTCTTACGTGTAGCGCGGGTGGTGCGAGGCACCCCGTACGTGTCTAAATCGGTGCTTTAGTCTAATTCAGGAGCCGGCTTTTGAAAACACCTGCTGTTGGGTCCCTGCTCGCCGCACTTTGGTTTGCTTTGTGGATCGCCCTGGGAACGCGTGGGCTGGGACTCCCTTCAGGTGAGACTGACCTGAAGGGTGCAGTCGTCCACACCTGATGTGCTCTGGCCTCAGATATGTATGTAGCATCTGAGGCCATACTGAGGCTAATCTGATGTAAAAAAAGTTCCAAAACCCAGACACCGTGGTTACCCTGTTTTCAGCACTCACTCTTTCTACAGATCTGTTGCTGTTGCTCCACAGTACTTGCTAATTTAGTCTCAGCCTTTATGTTTTCACGAGTGTGCCTATATTCCCAGCCACAGGAACAGAATTGCCATTTCTTGGGACTTGGGGTACTTCTGGTGTGTCTGTGGTGAGATGGATATACTTTAATTAATATGGTGATGGTAGAGAGGCTGGAGCGCCTTCAAGGAAAGGATGCTGTGAAGTGGGCTGACAGCTGGGTTAAGTTGCTCGGGGGGAAGTAGTGAGTGTGGCTTGCAGGCCGTGGATCGGACGCGATAGGCTAGACAAAAGGGTTAGGAAACTGTACCCATGCGCTGTCTGCTCTCGCCACGTGAGACTGTGCATTGGTAACCAGCGTTTTTATCTCTTTGTTGTCTCAGCTAGAATTACCCTGTACCATTGTTTCTTGATTAGACATAAATTATTGTAGAGATCTTTTTATTTCATACTGGCTGTGAATCTGACCCCTTGGGTTGGATGTAGTATGGACCAAGCTATAGGGAGTCCAGTTACATATTTTCTGAACAGCAAAGAAATTCATTACTGTATTAGCAGTAAAACATTTTTTTTCCTTTCGAAAGAAGTTGCTTTCCCAAAAGTGCTTAGCAAAAGGAAGATGCAGTCAGCTAAAGCTGACTAAGGATATACCAGAAAGAAAAAGTTTATGGCCAGCAAGTATTGTCTAGGTTTGCATACCTGCACTGTGTCATTTGTTACGGTATTTCATATATATATATATGTGAAACATATGAAGATTAATGCAATCACAGCACATAAAGCTCTATATTTGTGTGTATATACGTACCTTATTTTTTATTCCATATACTTACCTCTTCAGAAACTGAAGGCTAGGAGTAAGTTTTGCCTGTGTGTACATAATGTGAAAGGCTTTTGTAAATGGTATGTTCTCAATAATAAAGATTTTTAATCTTGTTCTCTAAACCCTAAAGAGATGGAAGAGCTGGCAGAGCATGGTGTTTTCTTGCCCTATAATATGCAAGGACTGACAGATGAGCAAATTGAAGAACTGAAGTTAAAGGATGAGTGGGCAGAAAAGTGTATACCAAGTGGTGGAAGTGTCTTCAAGAAGGATGAAATGGGGCGCAGAAACGGACATGGTAAATCAATCATAAATGTTTGTTTCTTTCCCAGCAGACACAGATAATCTATAATGAGGAACATGAAACCCATAATTCTGGAACTTCCAGTCTTACCTCACTGCCCTGAAAGAGGGAAAGCAATGAGTAGATACTAAGTGTACAGGTTTCAGGCCAGCATGTTAGCTGGCTCGTGCTCATTTGCTAGTTATAAAAATAAACCTATAAATAAACTATATTAAAGGTAGTCATAGATTTGTTAAGTAGTAGCTATTTCAAAAGCCTGCTTTCACAATAGATCAGCCAAAATATCAGTTACGTACGTAAGTCTTCTGTCTTGGATTAGGGCCTAGTGAATGTTGACTTAAAAGCCTAAGTAGTAGTATATCCCTTCAGCACATCTGTTATTTAACTTTGCAACCCTAGTACTTGGAAGTAAACTCCAAAGATAAGTAAACAATTATCAGAAGCAAGTTTGACTGTTGCACTTTAATTTATTCTCTCCGTTTGTAAATGCATACTTGTGTACAATTTTTCTCCAGAGGCTCCAAGATACATCAACAGGTTGTTTTTCTAACGTTCCTCCTTTTATCTCATTCACCGTGACTCAGACTTGCTAAACTCACTCCTGTCGCTTTTTCCTTCTGCGACTCCAGCCAAGCGGTTTTGCCTTAGCGCTTGGTATGTGTATCAAGCACCACTTTAGGGTTGAGAGAATGAGGACTGATTGCACAGAAGAGACCGCGATTGTCTTCTTGCTGTCTGTCCCTGCACTCCTGACACCACAGCAGCCCTTGTCGGGTCAGCAGCCTTTTAGACTGGTTTAGTTGATTGCAGGGCAGCTCAGTTAAGGAGGAATCTTTGAATAACTTAGTCTTAACTTGTCACACGTAAAGAGCTTACTCCAAGTGTCTTGTTTTGGGGAAGATAATTCTCCTAACACAACACATTACCCGATCAAATTTAAGCCTTTGGTGAACTTGATTAAGAGATTACGTTATCACAAAATGTTTTCCCTCCTAATTGTGTTCCAAGAAATAGCTGAGTGTCATGGTTGTGAGCAGTGTGGGGCCTTACAGTAAAAGTTTGCAAGGAGTGTTAATGTAAGGACAGGACCACTTGTACTTGTACTCGTGCATTTATTTCTTAGTGGGAAGAATTTGTTCGTAATATTATCATATGTAAATGTGAGCCAAACTAAATACCACCAAATGATGCATTTAAATGTTCAGCTGTGAATGAGTATGACTTAATTGGATTTTTGGTTTTGGGGGAGGCTTTTTATAACAATTAAAATAGGTAACTATAATATGAAATGCACATTGTATTTGCAAAACTGCAGTTGCTGTTAGATTTAAATTTTAATTGGAAAAAAGCCAGAAAACTCCAAGCTCTTGTCCCCTATTATGCACATCTGCCGGCGCAGCCCACAACAGTCCTAAGTACGGCACAGGAAAGAGAGTCTTGGTTTTGGTTGTGGTGAGTATGAGATTATGGCTGTTGCTTTCTACGTGGTATTTTTGTCCCAAATGAAGTTCCAAATACCAATCAAATGTCTTTGAGGAAAAGTAAGTTTGGCTCTCCCAGGAGAAATACTGTTTTGTTTCTAAAGTCAGTAAAAAATATGGCAATGAACTAGCAAACTGGTAAATAGACTGCAGCTTAGTAGGGGCTCTCTTGCTTTATGATTTAAGCGTTGTATTTGCTTACAGTAGAGAATAACCTGGACAAGTTGTTTGCTTGGTTTCTTTATAGTAAGTGTAGACTACTAAATATGTGTCTCTTCTTTTTAGCTCCAAATGAAAAAATGCAGCAAGTTATAAAGAAGACAATAGAGGAAGCCAAGGCGTTAATCTCTAAGGTAGGTTTCCTGGAGTAGCATGTGGTGTGGGGGACTTTCTTAATAGGTGCTGTGTAGTTGGGCAGCTTAAGAAAAAATAGACTTTTTTCAGTGCAAGGGCTAACAATTTTTGAGTAGTATCACAAAGTGAACAGTCTAATAAAAAATGACGTTTCTGTTAATTATTTTCTTAATGGCTTTTGGCAAGCTGGTTCAACAAGTTAAGGAATGAGATATTAAACTCCAAGTGAATGCTGGCAGCCGAGACCACACTGAATCATAGAATCGCATTTAATTTTATCCACACGCTTTTAATTTGCTATTGATGCATTCTTTGGGTGAATGCTTGTCATGTTTCCCAGTGAAAAATTAACTGCATTCTGTGATGTTTCTGGAATAATACCTCTTGCTCTTTAACATAGTGTTTCAACTTTGATGTATAATTAATTAAAAAATGTGTTCTAATCTCTTAGATTAGGCCTTGGTTTTACAAGCACTTGGACTCATGCTCAGTCCCAATGAGTCTGTGATTTTAAAGCTAAGTGAGAGGGTGTGCCCTGATGGGACCATAGTCTCAATTATTCAGCTTCACTTTATCAAACCTGTAGATGCTCTGTATTGTGTCTCAGCTTTCATATGACTTTGAAATGCAGATTAAGTAATATTTATTATCAGATTGCTTTTTTTTTTAAACACTCGCAAGTAATTTTCTTCTCCCCACCCCTACAATTCTGGGAATTAGTACGTGTGGAACTTTAAAACAGCTTTAAACCAGTTATGCAAATAGATAATATTACTGAGCTTTTAGTGTTGCCTGTGCGCTTAAATCAACCTTCTTGGCTGTTTTGTTGCTGATAACAGTGCCCTATCAGTCATTTGGAGTGAGCAGCTCAGTGTTTCCAAAGGCCTTGGGGAGACAAGCAGAGTTGCTGCCCTGTTGCCTGGCAGTGCTTCCAGTGTGCTGAGTTGCGGCAAACCTTTACTGAATTGAAGCAAGATTTCAGCCAAACTGTTCCAAGTCATAGCAAAATCTACGCAAAATGAGAGATGTTTCAGATTACAGCTGCTGGACTATAAAGATTTCCTCCAGATGGACTTTTTTTTTTTCTTTTGGATTGCATCACATTAACTCTATTTCTAAACAGGGAGGAAATTAATAACATGTACTTCTTGAGTTGAAAATATCTGCAGATCCGGTCTCCACTCTGTATGTCTTCCTGGGTGAAATTTCCATCTATACTATGTTGTCATTTACGATTACTAGTTGCAAAATTGTAGCACTGCATGCTGATTTACTCCAGAAATTACTGCCATTCACTAGTGAATGAAGTTAAGGATAGTTTGTGAAGTGGTTTGTTAGGTTCATTGCTTTATAATGATGAAAATGAAGAAATATGCCTTTGTATTTAAAAAAAAAAAACAAAACCAAACCAAACTTGATTATCTGAGATTAAGCCAATTGGACTAGCCAGTTAACTAGTTTAAGAATGGCCACAAGGAGGCAGCATTCTCTCTTTTTTAATAAACCTTGCTACTTAAAATACTGGAACTGTTAAATCCATAAGCAAAAACTTTTTCTTCTCTTCCAGATGTGTCTTGGTTTTCCTTGTTCTGTTGCAGTAGGGTTTGGCATGATCTCAAGTATTTGATCTTACAGATCTCTGCATAAGCCGTGCAATATGCCAAACTTTATGCTTCTGCTCACATGTGCTCTATTTTTTTTCCTCAAGTTTTAGGCCCCTTCTCAAGCCCTCACTTAAATTCTACTGTTTTGAATCTTGGTCATGCATCACAAGTACTTGGAACAAAAGACTCCCCATCCAGTTTCTGTGGTCATATGCGTACTTATTTGAATGCCTGTATCCCACAGACATTTGTTACTAAATGTCTCCTACACAAATGTAGTGAAGATCTCTCTCCACCCACATCTCCCCCGCAGCGTAAGCAAGCTAAATGGAGGGGGCAAAAGCGTAGTGATGTTGATATTTAAAAGAGAAAATTTGTGCTTGTAATAACTTTGTGCAGCCAGTTAACTTTGCGCAAATATCCCACTGTCGAACCTTTGAACCGCCTACAAAGCAAAGCCTTTCTTCATATTTTTTAAAATAACCAATGATCCCTGTGTGTATTTCAGAAACAAGTTCAGGCCAACGTGTGTGTTAATATGGAGATGGTGAAAGATGCATTGGACCAGCTCCGAGGGGCTGTGATGATTGTGTATCCAATGGGATTGCCTCCGCATGATCCAATTAGGATGGAGTTCGAAGATAAAGAAGACTTGTCGGGAACTCATGTATGCAGTAATGTATTTGGATTATATGTAGTGCCTGGGTTAAATATGCGCTATGCTCTTCTCCATTTTATCAATGAAGGTTGTTTTCATTTGCATGACAAGTTTTGTTTAATATTTATGTCTGATAGTTTATGTAAAAGCACACCAGTAGCTTAACTAGAAATAAGATGAATAAAGTTTATTTCAAATGTAACATACAAAGTTCATGTAAGCCTGGGACTTATTTTAAATAGCTTGTCATTTCTTTCTAATGCCAGTATTGAGAATTTATTGCCCAAAGTGTTTATGTTAGATCAAGATTGAATGGAATATGAACAAAAATGCTGTGGATTAGTATGAGGAGAAAGAGGTAGCATAGTGTAAAATTACACTGGCCTTTCTGTTAGACATTTTGGGAAGATTTTTCCCAGAATTTTTTTCTGGTTTTGAAAAAATGCAAACACCACCCCCCCCCATCACCTTGTTTGTTTATTTGTCACAGGCTGGACTTGAAGTTATAGAAGAATCAGAAGCACAATTATGGTGGGCAGGAAAGGAGTTGAAAGAAACAAAGTTGCTCTCTGACTATGTAGGCAAAAATGAGAAAACAACCATCATTGTCAAGATACAGAAAGTACGTATCACTGGGAGATTTCTCTACAAGTTATTCACCTTTCGTTGTCTAATTTTCTGTGGAAGAGAATTGTCCGTAGGTGTATAAAATGGATTAGATCAGTTCTGGCTTGAGCGTCTTAAAACAGTACATCTATTTTAAGGTTTTAATTTGTTATATTCTAAGTTTTTCTTTAGTAATTCCTTTGCCTATCAATTAAATAGTGTAGTTGCTATTACTTGCTCCATAGCACTTGTCTAAAGAACAGCAAAGAGGTATATAAAAATAGATGAAACACAAACTGAAAAGTTAAAAAAAACCTAAAGTGTTCCATCTCAGGGCAGAGCACTGAACAGACCCAGCCATTCAGCTGCCCAGTTTTTCTAATTGTACTTGTGAACGTTTTTGTCTCCTTATTCTGGCTTTTAAAAAGTAGTTTTAATGTTTTGTGCATATGTGGTATGGATACCTCTCGTCCCCATTCCAGTCTGTTCTGTGTCTAAAAGATGGTGTCTGTAACTCATTAATTTCCTGCCTGTGATGTCCTGAGTTCCTTGATGGCAGGTCCTCAGACTGTCTCGGTTGCCTTGGAAATGTGGACATGCGTCTTCTTTGATAGGACACGGGGTTGTGGAAGAGCCTGAACTTATGCTGTCCCAAAGTGTGCAGTGGGAACTCGCCGAGTACTAGAAGGAAGAACAAGCTGCTAGGCCTGCATCACCCAGTTGCGCTGTCAGCTTCAGCTCACCTAAAGCTCCCAGCTGAAATTTTTTTAAAGAAAGGAGACTTTCCAGTTGTCAGATGTGGTGAAGCCTTCTTTATTAGTTGTGAACACAGGTCTGAGTCACCCTCTGGAGTAATGAGCTAAAATGAGGCAAAGATCTCCTGCTGCTCCTCAGTTTTATAGACCTGCTGCTTCAGCGCAGCCAGTCATTAAGTGTATACTGGTGTCTGATGCAATGATCATGTTCTTGCAATATCAGAATTAGGACCAAGCTACTGGGACTGTTAAAATCACTTTGTCCAAAAAAAAGAATTGTACTAACTGCGCAGTTGTGCTCATCTCTGGTGAGAATGCCATACTCGAGGGAAGAATGTTTGGTACTCCAGTTCACTTTCAGAGCTTTGTCAGGAGATGCTCACCCTGTTCATGTGTATATATATACACCTGTGTGTGTGTGTATATAAAGAAAACCCCACCACCTTCAGGGGCTGCTTTTGTGAATGTCAGATGTCTCAGAGTACTTATCCATAGCTCAGAATTATTCTGGAGCTGCATTTCACTTCCATGTCAGTGAGAGCTTCTCTGGCACAGAAAGCATTAATATTCATGGCAGATGTTGTTGTCTGCAATACAATTCCTCAAAGATAAATTAGGTCATTTATGTGTTTGTCATTTAGAAGACCAGAATTGCTTTCTCTTTCCTATCAGGGTGACTGAAAAATTGTGTGACAACTCAACAGCCATTGTAGGCTGTTGTATAGGCTCCCAGGAAAGTTGTCTTACTGTTTAATTAGATGATGGACCTCTTCAGAGAATGCAAAGTAGTACGGTAGTTTTCTATCTGCCAAGGGATGCCTTCATTCTTGGGTTGGAGAGCTAATTTAATCCACCTCAGACCCTTTTTGTTCCAAAGAGGATTCACCATCTCTGTTCAAACTGTTCTGTTTGCTATTGTTGACAGTAGCCGTCATCAGCTATTTTCTGCTGTGCACATCATTTCTTCCATGAGGACGGTTGCCTGGAAAAAAAACCAATTTTTCTTTGTAGTAACAAATAAAATTTCTTTTATTTGTAGTGTTTTGTAACTGCCTTCCTTCCCTGCTTTACTAAGTCATATGCCATCCTGTGTCTGTATGAGCAGGGCAGCTCAAGATGGATGGGCCCATCCTGAGCTATCTAGAATGGCCTTAAAGCAGAGAGATATATTATGTCTTTTAGAGCAGAAGTTTAAGTAAAATAGACTCAATCCTGTTTGCAGCTTCCATTGATGTCCACAAAATTGACAGCATGATTCAGATGCTGAGATGGAAAAAATAAGTCTCCCTTGAATGCAGCAGAAGTTTCTCAACATTTATTTTCCTGTCTTGAGGGACCTTATTAAGTTTGAGAAATCCGTTGTCTGAAGAAAGATTTTGCTATCTTCTCATAGCAGCTTCTCTTTTGTATCGTAAATGCCATCATAAATAAAATTTACGATTTCCCTTTCAGAAAGGACAAGGAGCTCCAGGGCGTGAACCTCTGATTAGTCATGAAGAGCAAAAACAGATGATGCTGCATTACTACAGAAAGCAGGAGGAGCTTAAGGTAACAGTGTCTTTTTACAGTATGTGAGCTGTGCTGTTGCTGACGGCAGGCTACATTCATTACTGCCTCCTTAACCTGTTGGTTCTGTTTGCAGAAACTAGAAGAGGATGATGACGACTCATTTTTAAATGCTGAGTGGGCAGACAGCCATGCTTTGAAAAGGCAATTTCATGGTGTAAAAGACATCAAATGGGGGCCAAGATGAAGCTCTGCAAACACCTTTTTGCCTCCTTAAGCTGTTTGGTTGATACACTTGTTTGCAACGAGGAGTTGTGTTGCGTGAGGTAGATTCTGCTGACAAAAGCTCAAGTTGTCACTTGCGTAGCAGATGCCTGTTTTGGCCTTAGGTTTTCAATAAATGTTTACATTTCTCTGTAACTGTAGCAGCGCTTGTCTCTGCAAAGAATAGAATCAATCCTGTTGAAGTTTGTTATTCTATTAGAAACTTGTAATTTGAATATTGAAATATTAAACTATTTCATAGATCATATATCTAGGAAATATGCACTAGAATGTTTGGTGGTGTTTTGAGTGGTCTTTCTACTTTCTTCCTGATTCTTGCATTTCTTTTAGATGGTACGGTCTGTAGAAGGTAATTTATTTTATAAGTAATCAGTTTTCCCAGGCTGATCCAGTGCAAGTTAGTAACTTTTCTGTGCTTGTTTGCATTTCAATGTAGCTAGTTCCAAACTATCATTTTTTAAACGAGTTGACCTCTTAACAATTTTTTTAAAGGAAGTATTTTTATATAAGCACAAATAACAAGAAAATCCTCATGGAATGCTTCATTTTCATTCTTTTGGTTTACTTTTCATTGACATTGGAAGCCAAGGTAATGATCTCATTCCGTTTAACAAGCTGTTGGCCTTGATACTTTTATATAAAGATTGACAGAAATCTGTGTACAAAAGTAAGCATCATTTGCAAGTAAGTTGGATACAATAAAACCAAGCTTAATAGGGCAAGATTTCTAACATGGAAGTACTTCTAAGGTTATGGCTGCCATAGAAGTGTTCAGTTTCTAACAAATCAGCATTTTAAAATGAGAAATCATGAAATTTCTCGGAGAGTGTTTCCACTATATGCTTGATGTTTAGGATCCTGTTACCGTTTCTAAAATGTATCAACGGTCAGTTCTGGGTTCAAGACTAAAAAGGAAGTGCCGGTGGACTTGAAGCAAATGTTGTGTCTTTTTGAAGGGAGGATTCTGATTTGGAATACTGTATGACTAATGGATAATTAAATGTCTAGAATTATCTAAGTAGATAATTAATGTTTAGAAACAAGTTGCTCAAGTTTTACGTGTTTAGACTTCTGTGTCCTTAAAGGAGGTGCTTTTCTGTGCAGGCAGATATGCATCCTCATCAGGTTGCTGAGCAGTGGAAAGCCAGGGTGCCCTGAAAGTTCTGTGTAAGGATCAGCTGAGCGTTTTAAGAAGAGGTGAATGGATGTGGGTGCTCAGAGCCAACAGCTAAAATGGTGCCTTTGTTCATGCCCCCAAGCAGTTGTCCCTAGGGCAGCAGGGAGCCGAGAGCACCCACCTTTTCAGTTCTGCAGCGCAGAAAGGCAAGCTTGAGTCATTGTAAAATCAAAAAGAAAGTGTTTCGCTAGCTGGATTTCTCCATTGCAATGAAAAAATCATAATTCTCTTTAAGTATTAATATGATTGAAGAGGCACTGATCAAGTTAAACTGAAGTGTTTGTTGAACTCGCATCTGGAAGATTGAATACAGAAAAGAGAATTAATGCCATTAACTTAATGGTGTTTTTACTTCAATGACTGATTTACTTTTAGGGAAGTTTTGTGTCTGGTGCTTTTTCTGGAATATCAGCTTTATAGTAATGTGTTTTTTACAAAAAAAAAATAATCAGTGTGGGATTTTTCCAAGTTGTGAAACTTCAAATATTTTATATTTTAAAACTACTTGGAATTATTTCAATGTGTCAAGAAAATGGAGTGGGTTTTAAAAGAATACCTTGTTCTACCACTCTGTCAGATGAAAATCAGTGTCTTGTACAATTCCTTGGAGGTTAGGATGTACATTTTTAACCATTTCTGTAGCTGAAGGCTTTTTTCCTAATGTGTTCCTTTGCCGTCATCAAAGGGTGGCATGAAGAAAATCTGGAAATACTTAACTTCTTAATATCACTGGCATCACTGCAGCCCTCAGAGATACGATGCATCTTCTCGAGCCATAACTGGGATTGGCAGCACTCAGTGAAATCATTACAAAATCATAAAATTCATGTATTATAAAAGCTGTTAGTCACCAGCTCCAGATCAGTCCTCCCGGTTGTGAGAGGCCTGGGTTGCCAGAGGGGGTTGCTGTGGCTTTTACGGGGGCTTCTACAGATACAACACCTCTTTCTCCTCTCCCCTCTCTTGTGGTGCTCTCCTTAATGGGTTTCACAGGGATGTGTACAAGGTCCCAAATTTCAAAACAGCTTCAGGAAAGTAATTATTTTGTTTGGGCAGTTATAGATAACCTTAAAAAAAAATCAAATGACTATTTATAGGTTAATGACTAAGGGTTGTTGTACATTTGTTTCTCTCTTTTCCAGAAATGTTCTAAAATATTTATGTTTTTGTGGCAGCCAGAAAAAAATGTAGCCCTGTTTATGAGCTTCTCAAGCAAGTTGTGTGGCAGCCTGGCACATTTTGAATCATGGGGAGTTATAACCTGGTGGTTCCCAAACCAAATTCCTCCAGGGGTCACTTAATTTCCTGTGCTGCTGGTGGCAATACATCCCGCTCCCCAAAAATCTCATCTTTCCTGTTTAAGAAGCCAGCTGAGGACAGCCAGCTGTGCTGTGTGGTTTTTGTCCTGCCGACCTGGGAGGGAGATTCCCAAAAGACAGACTTGTCCATAAGCTATCTGGTCCAGAGGTCCGCTCCGGGACCGGGAGTTGCAATGTGGCCTTACCTAGTGGGGGTCATTTATTGGCATTTATGCACGCCGGTACTTATTCTCCTGCTCCTTGTCATTTGAAAGTAGTTTTTTTTAATTACTTGAGTTTAGTCATAACTGCACTGAGATTAGTGGCCTTGGCAGGAACCTTCCCAGATGTTTCGGATCACTTACAATGAATGCTTGAAAATATCCAACTGAATCCCTCTTACAAATAGAGCTTTCATCTTAGATAAGTATTATTCCGAGGAGTTTCTTCTGTGGTCTTGCAGTCCTGTAAATAACTGAAGTCATTGTCGGCGTTTGGCCGTTTGAACACTTCCCTGGTATCAAGGACATTAAATCAACAGCAGAGGAGACAAAATGAAAATAACATAAGCGGTAAAGTATCTACACTCCCCGCATCTCGCCCGTTAAACCCCGCTGCGCATCCGCAATTGCAAGTAACTGGTTTTCCCAACGCGTTGCTGGCGCCTTCCTCCCGGCAGAGTCCTCCCTGCAGCTGGCATACGAGCCAAAGGGGCCCAAGAAGCTTTACTGTATTTCCAAGATTTGTTGAGAGTTATTGTTTCAGTGAAAGAGACTTTTAAATTACTGTTATGTGGAGGATTCCGAAGGGGGCATCTGAACAGGACCTTTGATTATGGTGCTTGTAATATCGTCATTTCCTCTCTAAAAGCGAGGGAAAATCAGGCATAGGAAGTAATTAACACAGAAGAAACTCCATTTTATTCTACCTACCTTTGGCTGCTGCTCTCTGCTGTAATTGGCTGTTTTCTTTTTTAGCTGAGAAAACAGTCCATAGGCTCAATGCTCTTCTGAGTCCTCACAACAGCACCTGGGGACCTGCTGGATTCATTTCTTGTGGCTGAAATTGAATGAACTTGCTGGAGAAAGATGAAAGAGTACAGGAACAAAAACAAAGGCTCTAGATATTTATATATCTACTCTAAAGAATTGAGAATTATGAGATAGGAACACTCATGTAGGTTTGCAAATATGTGAAAGCATTTTACCTTTCTTCTAAACTGTATTTTTGGAAGTTTGATCGCAGACGTGCCTTTCTAAGGGGAAAATCCGTTCTCTGTCAAAGGATATGCACAGTACAATGTTGCTAAAGTGTTTATTTTGCGACCATATCACCATCCTGTTTAGTGGAAATTTATATTATGTGTTGTGAGAGTTGCTAATGCCATTATAGTCTTTAATGTGCTATTGTGGTTTGCTCGAACAGGAGCGTGAGAGGAAGCAAGGCACGGGCTCTTGGTGCTGTGTGGATGCGGCTCCTGCACTGCCTACCCCCGGGGTGCGGGGCGGGGGCCGCTCCGCAGGAGCTGCTCTGCCTTGGGGTGCTGACACCAACACAGGCCTGCCCGTGCCCGCTGGTGGGTTCTCCTGAAACTCCTGAATGTGCCGTAAACATATTTCTCTGTTTCGTTTTCATATTTTCCTGTTTTGTGACATGTGAGGGTCACAGGCAAAAGCTACCAGGGAGCCGGAATTTAGCTGTTGCGCTAGAAGGTGTTAGAGCAGTGTGAGCTTAATACGCACAAAGTGTTTTAAAATACTCCAGTCACATTTCCTGATTATTTTCCCTCTCGGTCCCCCTCTCCTCCACCCCACAAACCCTTGTGCTCCGTTGTGGGTTTTGCAAATGTCAGGAGGGGACCGCTGCCCGCGTGGCTGCAGGATGGCGTGTCTGTGGTGGGCTGCCCTTGCTGCAGGTGGCCCCGGGGGGCTGGTGAGCACCTGGTCCCCGACTCTGTGCCAGAGGTGGGGTCCAATGAGCACAGGGAGCTGGAGCTGCCGCTTTCAGCAGCCCTGATGTCCCGCCTCGGTGCGGCTCTTGTTCCTGCTCAGCACCAACTGTGGGAGCTGGGAGCCTGCAAAGGTCTGGCCTGATGGGAGCAGAAAGCAGAGGACACGCATCACCACGGGCAGCAAGGTCTTCCTGCCAGCAGGTGGGAGGATTTCCCAGCTGCCAGTGGCCTCCCGAGCCCGTGTGCTCTGGCATGCCAGTCTTGGAGGAAGATTCAAGGAATCGCAACCACCTGCCCGGCTGTCATTGGTGTGCGAGTTGGGAGTCACCAAGAGCATGAGCTTGCGCCTTCCTTCCGGCTGTCCCCGTCCTCACCCACCATCTTGGGGCACTGGGTGACAGGGTGGCGGTGGCCCGGGGCACCCGTGGGCTACCCCCTCCTTGCCACCCAGCCCCGCTGCCCACATGTGCTGGGGGCATGACTATGCCTCCCCCAAACCCACTTGCCCGCCTACATCAAGGGCTGCGCGTGTCCCCGTCCTGTGCTGCGGTGAGTACGGGCCGTACAGCAGCTACTGCGGGGTTGTGTTGAGAATGAGGAAGTTGACAGCAAAAATAGGAAATCTGGCACTTCCTCGAGGAAAAAGAAAAGGTAATTATTGTTTTATTCCAAGGGTTGTGTTTGTGAGAGCAGCTCTTGGCAAGGGCTGAGTAATACAGCCAAGGACTTATAATGTTGCAGTTAAAAATTTTCATGTGGGGATTTTTTTGCCCTGATAATCAGCGTACAGCTGCCACTTGTTACCGTGTAAGGGTCTGGGGGCACCGCTTTGTAAGCAGTGTGATATTTCACACCACCTCTGCTTTGTCTCTCACCCAAGCGACAGCTCCTGAGGTTTAAGGATTCAACCCGTGATTGCCCCCAGCGCAACGGTCAGTTGTGAGTCTGCAGCTCTGTTTCTTCCTGCTTCTCCCTCCCTCAGCAACGCCCTGCGGCCTTGTTCAGAAAAGGACATTTCACCTCTTTCCTGATGAGGCATTTTTTTTGGAAACCTCATTTTAAATTTTTGTTGCGGATAGATCGGCAGGGTGGGGGAGTTGCAACATGACCAAAAGGCTGGAGAGTGGGGCTTGTTGCAGCTCTGAAGGCTGGCTTCCAGGTGTGGTTAGAGCTGGCCACGGGCTCCTAAACCAATTTAGGTTGGGAGGACCTCTTGAGGGCTGCTGGTCCTACCACGCGCTTGGAGGGGGGCCTGGTTCTGAACGAGATCCAGCTTCAAAACTTGATTGTGTTGCTCACAGTCCTGATTTTTCAAAAGAAAAATGAACAGCAGGCAGCTCCGTTGTGACTGAACCTACCAAGGTTTTCTATGGATTTTTGTCTTCCGGCTGGTTGACTCTACTGCATGAAGAAGGTGTGAGCTCTGGTTGACACTTTCAAGCTCTCGCTACCCCAGGAGAAGAGTGACTGGGCATTACCATCGTGTCTTTGGGTCATAAACACACATGGTCTTAAAAATGCAACAGTCTTAATAAAGAGGCTGAGGAGTTGGATAAGGCTGGGTCAGCACTCACCCTGCAGCAGGCATGTCGGTGATCCTCTGCAGCTGTAATTACTCTGCAACAGGGATTGTTAATGGATAGTCGCTAATGCACACCCTGCCCCCCTGGCTGCATATTTCTCAGGTGTCCCGTGTGTTTGAAGGCACGTTCTTGGTGTCTGATGCCTGCCCAGGCTGTAATCAGGATGTCACTAGAGCTGTTTGTAACATCAAGCTGGGATGATATTCTCCCATTCCATAGATGGAAATATTCTCTTTCTCCACAAGAAGCCAGAACCCCTGCCATTTTCTACAGTGCTGGAAAAGGAGTTTTTTACTACAGTACTGGGCCAACCACATGCTGGGGCTGTGTTGGTTTTTTTTACTTCCAGAAATGAGAACATGAGAAAAAAAATATCAGTCCCCTAATGCTGAAAGAGATCCCTGGAGGACTTGGTTTGCCAGGGGCACCTCAGAGCTCCTGGACCAAGGGTGACCACTGTGGGGCAGCCACCCAGGGGGTCTTTTGGGGCAGCAATGCTTGGGGGCTGGCAGGAGCCCCACTTTCTCTTCGTCTCTAAAAGCAACATTTGGCAACAGAGCGGGGAGCACCCTAGCACCGCTGAAACCGTGGGGTGAGGCGCACCAGCAGACGGGGTATTTTGGGCACAGGCCTGGGCAGTACGGTGTGCTGGTGTAGGGCTCTGCGTGCTGCAAACACAGCGGGGCCGAGCCGCGCTCCTTGGCAGGATCTCCGTGTTGCTTTTGTGCTCCCAAGCTGGAACCAAGCTTTCTGGTGCCTGAACCTGCACCTCCTCTGACAGCAGCAGTGCTGCTGCCTGGGTGGTACTTTGCAGGGCTTGCTCCAAAGCTCGCTGGAGAGTCACCCCAGTTTGCTTCACAGGGCCTAGGCGGGCTTTGGGAGCCCAAGAAAACCCACCGCAGACGACATCACAGGTGATGTGAAATCCCCTGCCTTGGCCCACGCTTGAATTCCCCATCAGCCATGCACCTTGCAAAAAAGGATGTTTGTGGTCATTTACCCCTCATGCTTCCCAAACTGCAGATGAAGCCAACAGGATGGTTTCCACGTCTGGTTTTGATCCTTCGTTCCTTGCTCACACGCGTAAGGTTTTGCTTTCCCAGGTTGCTCCAGGCTCTGCCCTCACCCCAGCTCGCCCCAGCCCTGCCCGCACCTTCCTTCCCTGCTGCCCCCTCCCTCCGGCCAGCCCGGGCACCAGCGCGCGGACCCGCCGATCACAGGCACCGCCCGCAAAATCCCTGGGGTGACGGGATTTGATTTTTGTCTGCAGTGTCACGCAGTGTTAGGCACGCCACACCCAAGTGGCTGCTGATAAAAGGTGTGAGTTTCGGAAGGATTTATTTACTGCTTCAACCTCAACCAGGGATTCCTGGTGGAAAACTCTGGGTTATTTTAAAGGCAGGAGTGGGGACTTAAAACAGCCACACCAGCACTGCAGATCGCCATCCAGCAAGTTCAGGTGTTAAGGGTGGGTCATACCACTTTAATTTTATGCATGTAGCATAAACCTAATAGTTAAGGCCAAACAACTTGCAAGCTCTCCTTTGTCATATTTTCTTCTTAGGCTGCTTTTCTGGGCCCTTGCAGGGATTTTACTGCTGAAACTTCATCCCGCTACGAGCACCAAATGCCCTCCCCATGGGGTTGCTGCTGCCCTCTGGCACCTTCTTTAGTGATCCTTAGCCTGGAAATGAAGTAGATACCAGCTACGGCGTTTCTGCTTCTTATTTTTCTCAGCCTACGCATCCCACTAATAACCAGCCAAATCCAATTGCTTCTTACGATTGCTCGTGTTACAGTAAAGCAGACCTGCCATTGAAACCAGCCTGGCTCGCTGTACGCTGTTTCTCTTTAATTGGCATACACTGTGTTTTCCCATAAAATTATGAGTTGTGTGGGCTTGGGTCAGGTAAGTACGCTCCCCATTAATTTTCGGTTTTCTATGCTGCACGCTTTTTCTGCAGAAGGTGTCATTTCAGAGACTGAAATAATTCAGTGTCTGTTGCTCAGGTTTTTCCTCGTTTTCACTCTAACTTTCAGACCACTGGTGAAGAGCGAACATTTGGGAATGAGGTGAACCAGTAATTGATAGCTTTCCCCAATTAGACTTGGAAAGTTTATACAAAAAGAATAAAATAGCAACCCCAAACTCAGACTATAAACAATTCAGTCAGGGGAGCAGCTCCTGAGTGAAGCTTGACCTCCTAGTCTGGAGCAAAAGCTCCTTTCCCTGCCCTGCCAAGTTACTCCTGGTGCTGGGGCTCATGATATGGCTTTGCCACCATGTTTGAGGATACACTTAAATGGGCATGAGTTATTAAGCACTTTTTTTTTTCTCAAAACATGTTCTCAGAGGCTCCATATTGGGAAGCACGCTCTTCTCTGGCACCCATGGAAATCTTTTACTGCCCACCTGCAGCCTGTGGCGGCAGGCAGGGAGGAAAATCAGGAGAGAATCAGGTCTGTTAAATCATTTACAGGCAAACATGCAAAGGCAACAGAAAAAATAAGTTGCTAATCTGCACTTTAATACAAAGGATATTTTCCTCCAGGGTTGTAAAAGTAGATGAGAGAACTGGGAGCTGGGAAAACTGAAGTATTTTGCAGTTTTCCTCCAAGAAAGGGACTAACCTTGAAGTTAGACTGGTTTCTGCTGAGCCGCTGCCACTTTGGTTGCTTCATCACCAGCAGTGAACACCCCTGTTTTCAGCTGGGAACCCCAAAGCAGGACTATCAAATGGAAGACGTGCATGGACAAAGTGAACAAAACAACAGAGAAAGGAGCAGTGGTGCCCAGTGACAGGAC
>VZTV01101620.1:0-16700 GCA_013400875.1 Anhinga rufa
CGGTCGTGCCCTCCGAGGGGCCCCTCCGAGCCCACCGTGGGGCCCTGGAGAGCCGCATCCCGCCTGCGGGGCCCCCCCGGCCCCCCGCGTCCTGCGGACGAGGCACCCCCGGTCCCGGGGCACCGGGGCACCGGCCCCGGCTCAGCCGGGTGGGTTTCCCGCCGTGCCCGGCTCTGCGCTCGCCCCCGGGGCGGCGGGAGGGTGCTGCCGAGGGGCCGCGTTTGCCCCCGCTTTACTTCTGGCAGATCTGGGGGGCTGGTCCCCCCGCCACGCCGATGTGCCGGCCTGGGGCTGGGCTCCTGGTGACCTTCGGCTGCTCTGAGCTCCGGTCCCCGCTCGGGGACCCCGAGGAGCCCGGGGGGGCCGGCCGTGCTGCGGTCAGCCCCGCAGCGGCATGACCTTGGGGTGCTTCGGCGCGGTTGGGCTGCCTTACAGTGCCCGGCAGTCGGGGTGCTCGCCCAGGCTGCGCTACCGGGGCCACCCTTGGGTGGGCACCTCTGCCCCTCGCCGGGGAGCCCCGGCTGGCACCCAGAAGCAGGGTTGCCGGTGGCAGGGTGCTCCGGGGAGCAGAGGGGGTGGTGGGATGAGCAGGCAGGTGCCCGGCGTCACAGCACAGGGCTTTCCGCAGCGCAGAGCTTTTGCCTGATGGGGTGTCACGGGGTGCCCTTTTACGCCGGTGTCTTTAACCGCGGGATGGTGGGAGAGCACCTGAATCCTGCCTCGATGGCTCCGCTGCTGCGGCCCTGCCGGGGACGGTGTGGGGCCCCTGGCCATGGCGGGACCCACGGCTGGGAAAGCCAGGCAGCGCGTTCGCAGGGCTCGGACGTGGTCCTTATCTGCCGCCACCACCCTGGGAACTCACCACACATTCAGCTCCAGTGAATTTCCTTTTTCTGTTTTTGTTTCTTTCCTGCTGACGTTTTTCCCCTCCGGAATAAAGGGCTGGATGGGGACCATGGTTACGGGGTGGTGTGGGCAGCCCGGCCCCGCGGCCGGGGTGGCACCGCGCAGGGGACAGCGGCGCCCAGCCACCGGCCTGCGCCGGTCCCCTCGAAAGGGAAAACCCAGCGTGTGCCCTGGGAGCCAGTGGGGAGCAGGGCCGGGGAGCGGGAACCTGCTCTGCCGCTGCCCGCACACGTTTCCCATCGCGTTCCCCGGGGGCTGCCTGCAGCGGTTGCTCGCCTGGAGCCAGGGCTCGCTCCTGCCGGCCGCCGCTGCAGGATGTATCAGCCTTCTGCGAGCCAGCGATCAAACCGCTGGTGACCTTGGCAGGGCAGGAGCTCCCCCCCGCCTCTGGCTCAGCCCGAGCCGTCTCCGTTTGTTACAGCCCAGCTGCCGGCACGCCGGAGACGCGCCTTCGCTCGGCCCCTTGGGGCCTGTTCCTGCCACGCTGGAACCCCGAGCGAGGCCGCTGGTGGTAGAGGAAGGGGGGATGCATGAGCCGTGCCGGCTGTCCCCGTCCCCACCCCTGTCCCCGTCCCCGTCCCCGTCCCGCGGCCAGGCTGCGCCGGGGCAGGCGTGATGCTTGCAGCTGGCACAGCGGCGGTTCCGCCTCTTGGCACCCCTGGTCTGACTCTGTCCCCTTGCTGTCTCCGTCTCAGATGCACCGAGTCCAGCCAAAACCACCGCGGGCGAGAGCTGCTGGGCCGGCGGCCGTGCGATAAAGCCAGCGTGGCACCATGCCTGTGGCAGAGAGGGTCCTCCTCTGCTCGGGGACCATGTGGCTGCTCCTGCAGAGCCTCCTCCTTCTGGCCTCCTGCCTCCGCTCGGCCGCCGCGTTCCCCAAGGGCTGCTACCCCTCGGAAGAGGAGGGGCTGAAGACCTTCCGCTGCAGCAACGCTCAGCTGACCGAGGTCCCCCGAGACATACCCAACGACACCAACAAGCTCTATCTGGACTCCAACCGAATCCCCTTCCTGCCCCGCGACGCCTTCCGGGACCTGCCGCTCCTGCTGGAGCTGGACCTGTCCCACAACGCCATCGCCAGCGTCGAGAGCGGGGCTTTCCGGGGCCTGGCAGAGCACCTGCACTCTCTGGACTTGTCTTCCAACAGGCTGGTGTCGGTCAGCAAAGATGCCTTTAGCAACCTGAAGGCCAAGGTCAACCTCTCCAACAACCCCTGGCTGTGTGACTGTCGGCTGCAGGAGCTGATCCGCACAGTGGACCTGGCGGCCGGCTCCTCGGGCGGCATCGTCTGCGACTCCTCCACGCAGGAGGAGCACATCGGCAAAGCTTTCCTGCAGGTGATCGCCGACACGGACTTCTGCAACGTGTACAAAAAGACCACGGACATCGCCATGCTGGTCACCATGTTCGGCTGGTTCGCCATGGTGATCTCCTACCTGGTCTACTACGTGCGGCAGAACCAGGAGGATGCCCGGCGGCACCTGGAGTATCTCAAGTCCCTGCCCAGCAAGCAGCGGAGGTCGGAGGAGTCATCCACCATCAGCACCGTGGTGTGAGGCACCGGCATCCCACAGGACACGGGGACCCGCAGAGCTGGGGATCGGCTGCTCGGCAGGCTTGCCATGGCTGCAGAAGCCGTCACGAGCCACCGTCATCGCACAGAAATAGTCACGGATTTGTTCTGTGCTCCTTGGGGAAGCGGCGTCTGGCAGTGGGAGCCACGGCCGGCGAGCGCCTGGCTCTGGCGCCGCGAGGGGCGAGGCGGCTGCGGCCGGGGGCGGTTATCGGCAACGAGCACGGAGCAGCCGCGGCATCTGCCTGCTGCCTCTGCGTTACGAAGGACCGGAGAGACCCCGAGCATCCCCCCGGCACGCGGCTGTTGCTCCGACCGACCGGGACGTCCGGACTTCATTTAAAACTGGTTTATTTCCTTTGCAGAGATCCTTTGGGGCATTAACAAAGTCAGTGTTTTAATCCCTCCCTGGCTTAGCCTCGGCTGCCCGAGGGATGTTCCCGGCAGCGCGGGGCAGCCTGGGCCTGGCTCCCTGCCTGGACGGGCAGCGGGCAGGGCTGGGCTGCGGGGAGGAGTGGTACGGCCGCAAGGCCAGTGCCCTGCCGGGTCGCCGGCCCCGGGAGGGTCACGGGCTGTGACCCCCAGCCCGGCGGGACCGAAGGATGGGGTGGGACGGGGGGAATGTGTGGGTTGGGAAAGGCGAGAGGCAGGGCCGGGGGTGCCCCGCGCCAGCTCTCGTGCCGGACGGTGCCGCCCCATCGCCCGTCTCATCCCCCGCTGCTCCCCGCTCCCTTCCCGGCACCCCCGGGCCAGGCGGAGCGAGGGGCATGGGGGGGCCCCGCTCGGGGCCGGGGCGGCGGGTACTGGTACAGGGGAGCTGAGGGGTCCAGGCAGTGGGTCCAGCCCTGCCGGGGTGTTGGGGGGAGCGGGTTTCCCCTCGGCGCTCCCCGGGGACCACGCGGGTGGGTGTAGCACCTCTCACCAGCCTGCTCCGATCTGGTGCCGGAGGAGAGCTCCCACCTCTCACTCAAGGACTCACAAGCCGCCGACCAGTCACTGTGACGGGAAGCGGGGAAGGAGGGAGCCGCCACGGCTCCTCCGCCCTCTCCCCACTCCCGCGCCGCTGGCAGGAGCCTGAATCTCCCCTAAAATGCCCCAATGTCCCTTCTTGACACTTCCAGTATTGGGCTGCAGGTTCCTGGTGTCGTTAGGTAGAGGCGAGGCCGGGTCGCCGGGGGCCGGCGCAGGCGGGGGTCAGTGCCCACCTTTGGGTGCCCGGGGGCCGAATGGCAACTCAGAGCAAAGCCAGAGCACACCCAGACTCTTCCAACTGAGCGTCTGGTCCCTGAGAGAGCTGGTTTTGCTGGGTTTGCCCTTTTTTTAAACCAACTGAAGCTAAATTGCCTTAATTCACCAAGAGCACCAACCAAAGCTGCTTGAACATCCTCTGTGCCGGGCCAGACCCGGCTCCGGGACCAGCCTCAGACCCTGGTGCAGGCAGTGCGTTTCGGTGCAGGCAGGGCTCCGGCCACGGCTGCTGCCCGTCCCCCCGCGCCCCGGCGCCGTCCTGCCGCAGGACGGAGCTGGCCGGGAGCGGCACCCGCGCCCTTCCACAAGTGCCTACTTTCCCAACGCAGACCAGGGGCTCTGCAACGCACAAGCGCCTCATCCCAGCTCCGATCCAGGCGTCCCCTGGGCCCGCAGCCCCTCGGCAGCTTCCTCTCCCCCCATACAACCGGCTGCGGAGAAAAGGGGCTTGGGGGGACCGGACTGAGCCACCACGAGCGGCCGCACCGCGGCCCCAGGCACTGCTCCCCTGCGGGCGTCCCCGGGCGGCCGCCCTCATGCCCGCGGCGTGTGGGGACACCCGGGACCGTCTGACCCAATATGTGTTTTGTTTAAGGGACCTTTTACGTTCTTACTTTATACGACAATAAAGTTGGCTTTTACTTTGGAGCCCGCGCCTGACGTGTGCTGGTGTGCGCGGCTGCAGCGGGCTCGGGGTGCTGCTCCCCGGGCAGCCGCGGCTTCGGGCCGAGGCGGGTGGCATCGCCTTGTGCCGGGTCCTTGGTGACATCCTGGCCGCAAGGGAAGGGTGAAGGGTGTCCGCAACACTCGATGTCTTCCCAGAGCCGTGCCTGGCTCTGCTGGGTGCTCCCGGGCTGGCGCTTTCAGAAACACGATACTTGGTCCCTCCGGTAACCCTGCCTTCGCCTTCAATAAATGAACACCCGGCGTCTCGGCTCCTGCGAGCGCGGCTCAGGTCACTGGCATGGTGCCGGTCAGACCCAGGCGTCGCATGGCACACCGGGCAGGGACCATGGCGGCTGGGAGGGACAAGCTCTTTGCGATGCCCGTGGTCCCCCTGGTCCCCCGCGAGCAGCCTCTTCGGTCACGGCATCCGCAGCGGCGCCGTGCTGGTTCACCGGTACCTTCCCCTGCGCGGTGCACGCCGAAGCGTGGTGCTGCGGAGGGTGAAACCGGGGACCTAACGCGGAGTGACAGCTCCCGCTCGCGGGACGTTAACCTCGCTTGTCACCCGGCTGTCTCCAGACGCAGCGCGGCATGGCGCAGCCGCGACAGCCCGCAGACCCCGGGCTCCCGAGCAGATGGCTGCCGTCTACCGCCCCGCTTCGCTCCCCGGGGATGCTCCTCCTGCGGCCTTGGGAGCAGCTGGGGAGGGCTCGGGGGTGCAGCAGGGTGGCGGCCCCGGCTGCCACCCCGGCTGCGGGGCTGCGGCTCCCCGGGGTCCTGCCAGTGTCCCCCCATGGGGCCGGATACCACCGAGCCGCTGGGGGCCAGCCCTGCCCCGGCTCTCCTGCCCGAGGAGTTGTTAGGATGGAAGCCAGCGGGCTCGTTACAGCCCATGCTAACGAGCACAGGGGAAAGGAGGTGGATCCCGGTGGCAGCTCCCGTCATGAGGTCGGTTGGCTGGGTGTGGAACAGCCGCTGGCCGGCGCAGATGTACGGGGGAGTAAAATATATAAGAAACCTCGTAAAATTCTGCAGTAAAAGCTTTGGGAAGATAACTTGGTCTGGGACAGACTGAATTGCATTGGATTTACGCCGTTAGGAGTATTGATATTTAACCAGGTGTCGCAGGGAATGGGGAAGAGCAGAACGCCGGGGTTATGGGAGCATTTCCAGGAGGTGCCCATGGCCAAGCCGGGGTGTCGGAGGGGCCTCGGGGGGATCTGCCGAGCACAGGAGGGGGCCAGCAGCCTGCCGGGCGATTTTCTCATCTCACTCTTTACTCCCCAGAGCAAGTTGCCGTGGGCGAGCTCCTGTGGGGAGCTGGGCGCCGGCGCTCGCGGTGGTGGGTACGGGGGTTCCGTGTTAAAGTCAAGACTTTTCTTTAAGCGAGGAAATATAATAATCCGTTTTAATACTGCATTTCTGGGTAATTCATTTCCTGATGTACTGCAGATTTATCTGCTGGGATCAGCAACGGGAGAATTAGCAGCGTGACCTTCTTCTGCACCGTTCCAGCACGCCGGTAAATCTCTGTTATTAACTTCCAAGGTGCTCTTCCCACCCGTGCTGGCCGGGTAATTAACTGGCCTCGCCGGGATGCAGGAAAATGTGTCACCGGGGCAAGATTTAAGAACCGGGCGGCGCGGCCCTGAACCCCCCCGGCGCCAAGGGGCTCCCTGGGAAGCCAGGCTCTGCGCGGCCCCTGGCTCCGCTGGATATTCGACTATTTATCGAGCTCGCTGGCGGGCGGCCCGGCTGCGGGCCCGTCGTTTCGGCAGCGGTGACGGAGGCTCTGCTCCGTGCCGGGGGCGAGCATTTGCTTTTGCAGGGCTGCGTGTTTCAGAAGAAAGATAAAGCGATGTTTTTCTCAGCGCGTGAACGAAGCGCGTTCAGCAGCCGCGGCCCCAGACTGCATCCTGAACTTTTAACTGATTAGATTTAGAAGAGGGAAGGAAGGATGTCTAATTGTTTAATTTCCACAATTATAAAAATATTTATAAATAATTAGAACTGATGGCAGCAATTACACTGTGATTAAAGCTGGTCTACACTTCATCAAGGGCCCTTCAGTTATGTAGCCTTATTTATTTATTTTCACCACAAAAAAATCCATTTACAGTGGCATTGCTGCCAATAATGAATCATACGTATTCACTGCCTGCAAAGGACTCATTAATCCGACGATGTTGCTGGTTATAGGAACGGTGCTGCGCAGAAAATGCGGTCGCTGGACTTCGACAAGAGGAAATTTCATTTCAGTGGATAGGAAACCGAAGCAGAGCTAAAAATCACATCTCTTCCCGTGTGTGTGGTTTAAGAGCTCAGCGTTTAAGCCGGCCGCACGCTCCCCTCCTGACTCGCCACGAATTCTCCCTTCCGCCCCTCGTGCGAGCTGGGCATCGCTGGGCACCGGGATCGTTTCTCTGATTGCTGGGTTTATTTAAGATGAGGTTGTGCCTGGTGATAAAAGAGGGGGACCTGCAAAGCTTCCTCTCTCAGAGGGAAACACCGTCTTTCCAGGCACTTTTCCTGCCTCGGCGGGAGACACAGGGACGTCAGCATCCATGGGCTGGGGCGGGCGCTCGTGTCCTTCCCGTCCTCCCGTGGGAGCAGTGCCGGGCCGGGCGCTGTGGCGGCGGCACCCACCGCCTGCCCATGGCCTCGCTCCGGGCCAGGGTTTAGGTGCCAGAAAGCAGCACAAGCTCTTTTTTCCCCGCCCTTGTTCCAGTTCAGCAGAGCACTCGAAAATACGCGTAATTTTATATAAACGATTGGTCCCATCGAGGAATTCGCCGCGGCTGCTGTACCGAAATTGGCTTTGCCTTTCACAAAAGGCTCCCTCGGCTCCCGGCCGTTGGCTTCGACGCAGCAGAGCAGCTGACCCCCTTCGCATGCGACGTCCCGGCCCTCCTCCCGCCGCCACGAGAGCGCGGCCGCACGTGGGATTTCACCTCTCCTAACACACGTCCTCGCCGAGGTGCAGAGCAGCATGCCGGGGCGTCCCCGTGCCACCCAGCCCCGGCGTCAGCCGGGGGCTCCCGGGGACAGAAACGCCGCCCTGGGCTCCCAGCCAGGCTTTGCTTTCAAGCCACTTTCCACCAAAGCGGCTCTTGGACCGGGCCCCGGGGGGGATGGAGTAGCCGGGGCTGCACCCAGGGGTTCCCTGGCTCAGCGCCCCTGTCCCAGGTGTGATGAGTTCCCGGGATGTGCTGATCCCAGGGCACCTGGTCCCGCTCCTCCCCACAGCCCCTCTCCTTAAAATCTGCTGAGCAGGTCAATGTTCTCCGCTGTGCTGGAGCGAGCTGCCGGTGCCTCAGGCGGCCCTGCGAGCTGTTCCAGCTCCTGTTGGCGTAAATTTAGAGGAACAACTTGCTCCTGGGCTAACGGAGGTGCTGCAGGGAGTTACAAGACAACCCTCTGGAAGGGAGCGGAGGTGTCACCAGCGGCCGCGGTCCCGCGAGCGGGCGCGGCATGAGTGCTTTAGCATGTGTTTGTTAAGTGTTTCTCAAGTGGTTTGTTCCAGGCTGGGGAAGAAGCGACTCGTTAAAACAATGGGTTGCAGCTTCCAGTTGGCAGATTATTTTTGTCATTCGTGGATGTTGAGAAGCCCTCGTGGGCTGTTGGTACGCAGCTCGTGGGAAGGGCTGAGCTACCAGAGGCCTGCGCGGGGAAGTTTTAAGTTCTGAATTTATTATTTGTGAGAATTCATCGCTACTCCTGAGGTGTTGTAACCGTCCTTTGCAGGAAGCAAGATTAGAGCAGGGTAAAGCTCTGCTTTAAAGGGCTGAGCCTCGCAGGAGTAACCGGGGGTTCCCTGGCTGTGCCAAGAGCATCAGCTACAGCCCACCTTTCTGAGAAGGAGGTCTGTAAAAACGGAGCGGAGCAGGAAAAAAAAGAGGATTTAAAGCAGGGAGGAAGGCTCTCGGGGCTCATTGTGAGCTACTGCAGCTGGGGGAGGTAGAGAGCGATGGTAAAAAGTAAAGGGGAGGCAAAGTGAGAGCTGATCTTGGTGATTTGTAAAACGTGACAGCGGTTCAGTGGCTCGGGAGGAGGGAAGGGAGCGGGCTGTGAGGGACGGCATGTCGGAGATAAAAGATTCAGCTGCGTTTGGGTTGTCACAAGCAGCAAAGGGGGGGAGCTGCGGCTGGGGGGAGAGAATTCACACAGGAAAGGTCAGAGCGAAGCCATTTTGCATCAGTTTCTCATGAAAGCCTCCACAGCATTAATGACACAAAGTCCTCTGCAACGCGATATTGAAATATTTGACCTATTTTTCTACTTTTAAGGCCTGCTGAAAAACTTGAAGCACTACAAGAGCTTCCCTCACCCGCAGTTTTTAGGAGGATGGAGTAAGTGTCCGCTTGTGACTTGCTTGCCGTTGCACTTAGTACCCACTTACTGCTTTTTTTTTATTCCTCATAATTTATGCATGTGGCATTCCTCCGCCGTGAAACGGGCTGAGAGGCGCAGGCAGCAATCGCCGAGCCCGTCTGCTTCATCTGTATAAGCCTGCGCCGTGCACACAGCGTCCAGTTGGCAGCTAGGATAATCGGCCTACAGGCAGTTTAAATGCTCGTTACAGTACATTTTATTTGTCAGTATTTAATAAGTAATGATTCTAAAAAGCTCGGAGCGTGGTCTGTGCCCGTACCATCTCCTGCTGTGTTCCTGTCAAAATGGATAAGTTAAACTGGGTTGAATCTGGTCGATTTTTGGATGAATACCCACCAAGGAATTTCTAGATGCCATAAGAAGTTTAGATATCAAGTAGGAGGTGCTCTTTTGCTTGACTTAGTCCTATATAGTGCAAAAAAGAAAGGAACGGCTCTGTGCTGGGAGGCCGGACACGGCTTTCTGTGGTGCTGTGGGGCGCAGAGTCCCCTCCGCGGCGCTGCGAGGGGGTCAGGGACGGTGTTGGCCGGTCAGCTGTGCCTCACCGGGGAAAGGAGGGTGAGGAGTGTTCTGGTGTCCCTCGACAATGCAGGGAACAGCTCACAAAGCTTAAAACGAAGGTGTTTTGGGGTGGGCTTTTTTTTTTTTAAAGCCTGTGTTCTGGCAGCTCCACTGTGGCCTCGGAGGCCCGTGGCCGCTGGCTGCTCCGGCAGGCTCACACAGGGGCTGGCAAGGAGTCAGGGTTGCTTGTGAAGCTCTTGACAGTAGTAAAACAATCGTTACTAAAAGCGCTTTATGAGCAAAATGATCAATTGCTGCAGATCCAGCAGTTCTCCTTCAAAAGCAGATCGGAGTCAGTTCTTTCCTGGGAAGGAAACTTTCCCATTATCTCAGTGCTTTGGCAACTTGTATCTTGACTTGTTCCTCATCCGGTGAACTTGGGAGGAATTTACAGCTGGTGTAAGCGGATCATCTGCTCATGCAGTGCAGCACCTGGGGCCAGCAGAGCTCTGCCGTGAGGATTCCGGGCAGCTGAAGGAAAAGATGCAGCAGCAAGCAGGCGGAGGAGGCTCTGCAGCCTCTCTGCTTCCCTCCCCAGGACAGACCTGCTTCTCTGGGGGGAGCAGCAGGCCAGAAGAGAACCCTAAAAGCTGGGTCCTTAATTCTCCTGACTGCTGGGCTGTAGAATTTTGTTATTAAACCTCACTCTGTCTCGGAGACCTGATTTCACTTTCTGCTCTGCTGTGGTCGTCCATCAGCAGAGCTCCCACTGGCAGCAGCGGCGCAGAGAGCCCTGCGTGGGTCGGGGTCCCTCACCCGGTGCGTCCTGCGGGTCTGCACGGGGCAGGCTGGAGCGCTTCAGACACAGAGGAAGCAGTGGGAAAGGCATTTAATGCTTTTAAATCACGAGGGTTAAATACTTCTATTAATATCTGCTAAAATTGCTCATAGAGATTCTGGCATATGTCATTGTGGCACATAATTCCGCTACGACTATCTGCCATCTTCCCCTAAACCGTTTATAGCTCCTTTACGTTCTCCGAGCAAACTGCGGCATGAAGCTGTAGCATGTCTGGTGTCACCCCCAAGAAACGGACTCGGCACAAACAGCCACACGACAAACGTCCCTTTTTTCACAGAATTACTTTACCTTGTGTGAACACTTCATTTTACGCATCTTTTTTACAGTCTAAATAGTCCCCAAGTACAGAAAATGTAGAGGTGCATGAATGACGATATTTTGTCATTGTCAAAATGTTCAAAACTGAACATAGAATTCCAGAATCAGTAGCTAAAAAAGAAAAGGACATCACAAAACCACCACTGCTTTCACAGCTCCTCTTCAGCTTTCCAGTTTCTGTCATCAGTTTATTAGCAATATCTTGCTCCGTACTGGTTGACTCGAGGCCGTGCACAAACCTGGCAGGTCACGTCGTTGTTGGGACTGTAAGTTCCGGGATCACAAACCACTGCGAAGAGAACACGGTCAGCGTTTCAGCCAGCTCCCCCCTGCCTCGGCCAGGGCCGGGACTGCCGGGCAGCACCACGTGCCTTCCCGACGCTGGAAGTGACACCTCGGCCTTCCCACGCTTGCTGAGCCTGCAGCTTGCTAATACCTGATCTCCACACCAGCGGTAGGGGCTGCTGGCAAAAGATCTTTTAAAACCACTGAGTGTTTTCTAGCAGCACTGCCATTAAGGTAATTGTTTCTTATTCACTCTGTCCTGAGCACAGTCACCCACCAGTGACCTGGAAGAAAAAAAAAACCTACTTCACCGCTTCCACTTACTCTATTTGGAAATACAGCTCCACCTCCAAGCACCCTAACAAACGCTGCCAGCTTGTTTTCTGTTCCTGTCAGGTTTTTAAATCTGCGATGTGAATGTCTTTCCAAAAGATGAATGGAAATATTGTTACTTTTGATACTGACATTTACCAAATATTCTTCAGAGAAACCCATGATCGGTGCCAACAAGCTATATCTAAATCAACATATTTTATATTTACCACAGCAGCTAGCGCAGTTCTTGTGGGTGATGTCGTTTTTCCCAAAACCTGGTCGACAACTGTCGATGTAAGTAACTGAGAAGCTGTTGTCCACATAGTGTATCGTAGGAACAGTTTGAAACTCATGCTTCAAAGCATATGTCTGTTTACTGAAAAACTCCCCAATCCGATCTCTTGCCTAAAATTCAGAAACATTAGAATAAAAAATTGTCAATTGTTTTTTCTTGATTTTTAAAAAATCAGTAAATACTTTTCAGTCCTGATTTTCCACCCCCACACTGACCTCCTTAACCAGGAGCCTTCCTTTGGCTTTGTGGGGCCTGGGGTCAGGCCCAGTATGCAATCTGATGGCATGTTTTAATGTTGAGGAGCCAGAAAGAACAGGTTTTAGAAATTGGCTACGGTAGATTTACTCTAAATTGCATTTAATTTACCAAATTGTAAATCAAAGATTTAGTTTAGAGAACTGGAAGTTCAGTATACTAATATAAATACTAATGTTCATAATCCTTAGAAGTAAATATAAAGAAAATGAGCCCGATCTATTTTTTTTTAAACTGTTTGAATCAATTTGGCTTTTAAAAGCAGCTTTCCATCCTGAACTGAATTATTTGAAATCTATGAATTGCCATTTACACTTATTAATGCCATAAAAGCCGGGAGAAGCTGGATTACTACCAGTCAAATCTGTAGCTGCTAAGGCAGGGATTTGGGTTAAAGACACAGAGGAGACACAAGGGTGGCTGACACGGAACCTCTTGAACTCTGATGTTTGTCACATCTTCACAGTCGTAAGGAACCTGGTGGCAAGCTTCTTCCCATCCTGGTGCAAAAGGATTTACTATGAGTGGGGGGGAAAAAAAGATACATGTACGCGTGCTGAAGAATATATTGGAGCGAACTCAAGCAAGTATCTTTAGGTTCATTTCAGAAAACATCATCAAATAAAATGCATTACTGCCTTTAGCATCTTACGGTGCTCACGTTTTCCTATCGTAGCCTCTTAATTTTGCTGCTAATTTGTGAAGAATTGTGGGCTGTTGTTGTTTTTTTTTCTTTCACCTGTCACTGTCTACAGTCAAGATCGTGTTTTGAAACCATTCTTTTGATCGGGTGCATTTGAATATTGAAAAATGAGTGACCGATAAAAGGGGAAAAACCAGATTTGATGGTTTCTGTTGTTACTTAAATCACTTTGTTGCAGTAAGAGTCAGAGGTCAACCTAAAACATACCGGGGGGGAAAATATTGCTAAGCTGACAGGAAGAATGGAACTAAATTCTCACACAGTACCCTCAGGTTACAGAAAGGGCTGAAGTTTTACGTAAGCTTAACTTTTGGGTCCTCAGCTTGTTTCTTGACTTTACTGAGGGGAAAATGGCCACAAAACTGTTCCATAACCTGTTGGACGGTCCCTCTTGGCACATGATGAGAACAGGTACAGGAGCGAACGTGGTCAAAGCATTAATGAACAACTTCCTTTCCTCAGAGATAAAACATCTCTAAATTAGGGCAGCCATCAGGGTTGATTTAACCTGTTTTGCAAGGCAAGACAAGCCACATCAGTATTACCATAAGGGAACTGTGAGGCTCTTGCTTTTAACCTCTGAGCAGTTTCCTAGAACCAAGCAAAACCACGGAGGTCACAGGCTTATTAAAAATCAAATAATGAAAACCAAATATGACCATTTTCCTTTTTTACAAAAAAAAATAATAATTAGTCATGGCATCTTACCAGCTCTCTCCTTTCAACAACCCTCCCAAACCACGCACCTTGAAAGGTTTCTTGCTCAGGTTGAAAGACGTACAATACTACAAATTCAACGTATAAACTGCATTTTAGCTCCATCTGTGGGCTAGTAAGAAAAAATACAGGGACTCCGAAAGAAAGCAGGGCAACAACTTCTGAAGGTATACTTGACTCTCATGTATTTCAGATGTTGTTTATAGCGCTCCCGGGTTGTTTATAAAAATAAATGACCCCTCCCAAACAAACACTGAAATCTGTTACCTTGAAAACTAACAAATAGTTCATGCAGGAGGCCTTGTTTCGGTGTCTTGACAGAGTGGCATTTGCAGGATGGCTCTATGATGTGACACGTCAGATCAGAGATGATGTTATTTAAGATTTTCTTTAGTTCCTCAAAGAACTGGCTGTTAGCTGCTAGCTCGCATTCCTTTGTAGTAAAGCGAACAAAAACCTGATATGCATGGTCAGCTTCTCTGTACGCTTTAAGAAAATAGTTTGTGTGTGAGTTCTGCGGTGCAATCACAGATTGAATCTTATACAGAACCTTATCGTCTCTATCTGCGTACTTTGTATCTGAAATATGGGCTCTTATTCAGAAGTAAACAAATAAATAAGGCTTACTCATTAACCATAACAGAACAAATTTGTCCTTGCCACAGCTGACTCAACTAGTAAGAGACATTTCAGTTTGAAACGTACAGGAACTTATGTGCTTATGTTATGAGGCTCTGCTCCCCGCTATTAAAACAAAAAAGGGGGCAAATAGCAGAATAACACTGAACTAGCATGTCTACAAAGTTGCATAACTGAAATGGATTATGCAAAACATCCTATGCGATTGTGGTGTAGGAGAGAATGCATCTTTTAAAAATGATTTTAAAAATTAGTGTGTGTCAAGCATTTTTGGAAGTGCTCTTTTGGGGGCGGGGAGGCGATGTTGGTGAACGGAGGTCGCAAATGGCAGAAGGAGGCTCAAGCGTGCTGCCTGAGCAGTTGGGGCAGAGGGCTCATTCTGCACCAGCCTGCGTTTGGTTTGGTAAGCTCTCTCGCGGGAGGCTGTGCTCGGACACGAGCTTCCTTTTCAGATCTTGCATACCACTGGAATAATTGTAGTTCACTGTGCTCTTACTAAGGGTAGAGGTTATTTTATTCTTTGAGTTGCAATATATTCCTGGCAGCGGTTATTTAAAACTCTTTTCCAAAACTGGGAGAGGGAGGGGGTGTGTATAAATATAAAAAAAAATTATTTTTGATTCTGGGAGAAAATGTTAACTAATTATTTCCTTCTATCAAGCCTTGCAATAAACATGCGCTTCACAAACCCACCAAACTACAAGGGCTATGTGCATTAGCTTACTAGTAAGTCAGCAATCTTACCATATACCATGAATTTATATGCCTCAAACATTTCTCTTTCTTCTTGTGTTGTAGTTTCTATGATTTTGTGAGAAAGAGTGCAAGTATAGGCTCCAGACATCGACTCCTTAAAACCCATCACCATCAGCTTTCCTGTTTTTCTAAGATTCACGTACATTTGCCCTAGAATAAAAACAGGAAATACTTGATTACTGGAAATGTTCAGTTTCTGATGCTCTGCTCGTTTAGAACATTTGAAGATGAGATCTTGCTCTTGTACATAATGACATTGAGTCGTGTTAGTCTGAAACGGTCTAAAATTTATGACCTTTAGGACTTATTGCAAGTTTCCTTCTATCTCAAGCATTTGAAAATTTTAAAGGGAGAAGAGAAACATAGTCTAATGTCAGAGCTCGTGGAAAAATCTGACAAAGGACCAAGTGACTATCTGGACCCACCATCCCCTTGCAGGGTGGCTTCAATAGAAACAAGGAAAACATGTGATTTCACGTACAGTAATCTACTTAGCCATTTGTGGTTGACTTTTTCCCTTGTAAATAGAAAACAGAAGGTACTTCTCTATCTCAGCATATTTTCCTGATTGCCTCCCTGCCCCCCGAGGCAGAGGCTGTTTCTACATTTGTGAAAAAGTACCGTAAAAAGCCTTTTCTGTTAGTGACTGGGGAAAGAATGGCTAAGGCAGGCAGAGTAGAAATCCTCTGTAGTCCGAGCAAAGTGACTAACCTTCTAAATTTTTTCCATCTGGACCAATCCACAAATACTTGGGATCTATTACTTCTTCATGAGAACGAGCCAAATCCATACACACTAGAAATGGGCTATTTGTAAACACCTTGACGTACACGTTAACTGCAATACAAGGGAACACGGTAAATGATGTGAAATGCTTATGTTGAATGAAATTACTAAAATACCCACTTCAAAACCGTAAATGATGTAGCGCTACATTTATTTTTCATGCCTGGACTTGAAAAGTACAAGGTTAATCTTTTATGTCCATTTGCTCTTATTAATATCACGGAACTGTCCACTGCGTGGTTGGTGCTGACTGTACGCAGGAGACACCCGAGTCCCGCACAAATCACATTGCAGGGTCACAAAAAGCACCAGATTCTGAGGCTTTTGCAGAGCGGGACCCTCGTTTAGATGTCAAATTTTCAGAAGTGCTTGTAGTAGCACCACGGGACAAATGTATTTCCCCCCTCGTTACTGTACACTGTCGGGATCGTGTTCTGGAGTCTCCAGCACCGTGTTTAACTGAGCTTGGTTGTGTTGCTGCCACGTGTAGTGTTGTCTAAATAATGATCACTGTATTAAAACCCCATTTCAAAAGTCTAGGATGACCTAAATATATATCTATAAAAGACAAGTTTACCTTCATGTTTGATATTGCCATAAACATAATTCTTTTCTATTAAATCAACAGAATGTTGCTCTTCCTTAGGTACAGCTCGCACTGCAGGGAAAAGGACTCTGAATATTAGAGAGAGAAAGCTAAACGTGTGACTGTTAACCTTTTCTTTTGTCCTAGCGAGTTCCTGTCTCTTGCCTTACGTTTTCTTTCTTCCTACACCCTTTTCTTAAAAACAAGGGCTCCCACTTGCTGCTGACTTGCTAGTTTTTGTTGCTTTAGTGCCCAGGTTGCGAATCTGACTTCATATAGCAGGTTCCACCCAACTGAGCCTTTCTTTACAAAAGCCAATAAAATAGTTATAAAATCTAACTAGAAAGCTAAGGCCACGAGAGGGTCTTCAAGCATCTGTGAACCTTTGCCTTTTGGGAAACAGTGGGCAGATGACTAGCCATGAGGGTTTGTTAGAGGGCCCCCAGGAGATGTGAAAATCATTAGAATTTGTGCTTCTTCAGGCCATGGTGGCAGACTCGGGTAGCCCTGTCCGACTGCTGCTGCCCAGGACTCGGGTCAAGAGGGAGAAGGGCACTGCTGGGACCCACACCTTCCCATCTAAAAGGGGCTTTGTTGTCATCTGCTGAAGGAAGGTCCTGCAAAGCACAACTGCTCTCCGCAGGAGACTGAGAGGTTGCAGAATCATAGCATGTCCCGAGTTGGGAGGGACCCGCAAGGACCATGGAGCCCAGCTCCTGTCCCTGCACAGCACAGCCCCAAATCCACACCGTGGCTCTGAGGGCCTTGTCCAAGGGCTCCTTGAGCATCGCCAGGCTGGGTGCCGTGACTGCCTCCCTGGGGAGCCTGTGCCAGCGCCCCACCTCCCTCTGGGGGAAGAGCCTTTTCCTGATACCCAACCTAACCCTCCCCTGGCAC
>VZTV01101620.1:22588-43552 GCA_013400875.1 Anhinga rufa
CCCTCGCACCGTGCTCCACCTCCCGATTACTTCCAAGCGGCTTCTTCAGCGCTTTCTGCAAACAGATTGCAGCCTCTGGAGGAGAAATCTAATCGCGTGTTGCAATTAAACAGGAAACGAACGGGGCTTTTTTCCCCCCTCTCCGTTTCATTTCAGAAGCATCACAACATGTATGATAAAGTTGGGTTTTAGAGCCGGCTTTATCTACTGTTCGTATTCTAGGTTTTAACGAATTAAAGGGCGTGTTGGTTTCTTTTTGCTTGTAAAACGTGTGTGCAACTCTCAGAGCCGTCAAAACCCAAGATGCAAGTTAGTCTTGGGCTACGGCGTAATCTGCTTTTGAAGAAAAGCAAAATTACCAGCGTTTTTAACAAGCCTGGCAAAGAAGCATTGCGAAGCATCGCTCGATTTATCAGTTCAGAGGGGGATGTTCTCACTAGACGATTTCAACTCATCGTTTGAAGGGCTTGAGTTTAGATCCTGCCGTGTCTCACTGACATGAGGTTTTTTGGTTATGTGAAGTTAGATGCAGATGTCTGTTTAAAAATGCATTCTCCTTTGCTAAAGGCTTTTAAAATGTTTGCATTTAAATATTTACTCTCTTAGAATCTGACTTAATTGAGACTATCGCTGCTTGAGAGATGTAACTAACCTTCTGAAAGAATGGGTCCGGTGGCAGTTTGGCACTTAAAAATGCAGCCTCATTTTCTTGGTCAGGCCGGGACCACCGTGTACCTCTTGTGGGAGAAGAAAGCTCTTTAGGTACGTCAGTAATTTTGGTCTCTGGTTAGCAAATAAGCACGTTTCTGCCACTACAACTGAGATGATTTGAGAAGTCTCTTTTTTTGCGTTCCTATTGCTCGTATGCTTAAAGTTAACGTGCAAATAATCCTTCGGGTTTTAGTTCTGGCTGTGGGGATTATGGGGATCAGCTGATGTGCCTGAGCTTTTTACGTTCGGGATGAAGTTAAGGTAAAAGACAGTGATATACTGTGTTATCGCCGGATACAGTAACTGCTTGTGTCCCTGTTTTCATGGGTCCTGGGCAAATCTCAGCCCCACAGGAGTTGATGGGAAGCTTGCCACTGAGGACAAAGGGGTAATGCTTCTGTCCTCGATTTTTTTGTGTGCTCAGTGTGAGGAGGCTCAGTACGGTCAGTGACCAGGAAACGGGCACTGGCAAGAGTAGGTGTTTGGGACCGGGCTCTAGGAAGCCAGAGCCTGTGAGCTGCTGGGTTGTATCTCTTCAGGACTGGTTCAGTTTTGTAAAGATCACCAGAACTGACCTCGTGCTGTCATTTCCATGTGCTGTACTGAGATGAACAGCTAGAATTACTAGAAGATGTTCTGCTGTTTTCAGAAGGTCATATGCTACCACACGAGAAAAACGTTATCCTTTGTTACACATTGCAGGTCAGGATTTCTTCCCAAAATGACATGTGCACTTAAAACGCCTGTGTCGTTTCAAACATTACATGGTGCTTAAGAGCAGTGCAGTGTTAGAGACCCTGTTATTAAAAGTACAAAGGGGTTATTTGGCCCAGGTACCTTCTTCAGAAAGCCATTGAGACTGTAAATGCCGAAGAAGGCCATTTAGTGGGGAAATTAGATGAGCTTTCTCTCTTCAGTAGCACAGCACGGGTTGGGGGTGAAAAACGTGCTGGCGTGAAAGAGGTTGGCTGCTGTACGCGGCAAAAGCACTGGCTCTGCTGTGAGCACTTAGGGATAAGGCTGTGTCAACCTGTAGGGCAGGGGCCAAGACCGCTGTGGCTTTTATTTCGGCTTGCTTGTGCCTCTTAAGACGGTGCAAAGACAAGGAAACGAGCTGTGCTTGCTCCATATGCTGTGATAGGAGAGCTAAGAGTGTATGGGATTTAAAATTATGTCCCCTTCGCAATGCTGTTGGGTTGGAAAACGCAGCTGGCAGTAAAAAGGCAATGTTCTGGTTTTCACTTTGGAGGCAAACAGGTAAGATCTTAATAGTTCAAGATGTACCTCCCGTTGTGTTGCCTACAGCTGTGTTGATGTTAGAGGGGTATTTGTGGTATCATTTATTTGAAAAAAATTTTTTCTTTTTTTTTGTTAAAATAGAGGTAGGCTGCTTTGTCGCTTCTATTAACTGGCCAAATACCAGGATAAAACGTTAATACAGTTGTGTATTAAAATGCCATCACACTTTTTTAGCAAGCTATTTGAATATTTTCGCTCACTTTGGCTATTGGCGCAGAGCACAGGATGGCTAAGGATTGGTTTCGAAGGCACACGAATTCTACTTCTGCTTTGTAAGTGAACATCGCGCGTCAGCAGCAACACACAAAAGGCAAGCGTCTTCTTTCCATGCACCCTAGTCAGTGGATCTCTTTGAAGCTCGGGAAGACTAACGTGTTCTGTAAGTGATTTCCCGTGTTGTGCTTTTCTGAACGTTAGGTAGAAATACGGTCTTATTTGTACAGAGTTGGGGATGGAAACTTCCTAGACCCTCTCCTCCTAGCACACTTATGTGACACAGCGAAGGATCTGGTTTAAAATACTTTACTCAGGAGAGACCTGAGGTTAAATATTAAGTGACCACTAAGGCTGTAAAAAGCTACTTGAGACTAATATCGTAAAGAAACTAGGTCCTGAGGAGTGGCTGTTGGAGGCTTGAAAGTGATACAAAGACTGGGATATTTCTCAACAGAAAAGAGAAACGTTATATGGCGTGTCGTTGTTCTTATCTCTTCAGAAGGATTGTACTGCCCAGTAGCCCCTCGTGGACAGGAACCCCTTGTGCTGAACAAAATATAAATAAATACGCAGATATGATCTCAAAATTAATTAATGAGCATTGATGGGCCAGTTGAGCGGGTCCTGCTGGGCTGCGGTGTGGTTCAGGCGGCACTGCTCTCTAGCAGGTTACCCTGTGGCTGCAGTTGGGAGGTGCTTGGACCAGGCGGGCTGCCTGGCTGTTGGGGGTCTCACGCTGAGCCCTGTGCAGAGAAGCTTGCGCTGCCGCGATTTCCCCGATAAGCTCTAGCGACATATGCATCCTTAGTGGGGTGACCATGCGCTCGGGAGACGTCCTGGGAATACAGCAGTTTCTAAACCACTATAGTTATACAGGAATATACGCAGAATTACCTGCTTTGAAGCAGCCACCGAGGGGCTCTTCGTTTCAAGACCTCCTGGCAGCCCAGGGGAAGGCAGAATTGCTGCAGTTTCCAAGCCACACCTCTGCCCCCACCCAGCAGGCACCCTTTTTGCTTAATCCTGGGGCTTTGACTAGTTCAGTGCTTTGTCACCCAAATGGGGCAACTGTACAGGATTTCTGAATGCAATTAAAATTGAATTAAAGTATTATGGAATAATGGGGATTTCATCGTCTTGCCCAAAGCTTAATTATTTGCACAATTACAAGGGTTTGTGTAATTTAAGTATCTATATTATTGCAATGTAAAATTAAAATCAATATTAGGGAGAATTTTGTTCATGTACCGTATATTTACTGATGTTTCCCCATCATTATTCCCAGTATAAATTGGTCTGTTTGCTTCTTTGTACCTCACTTTTCCCGGTACAATTAAATGAGACAAAGACAAATTAGGAGCCATAACTATGGAGTTCCTTGCTCTTATTTATTTATTTCAAAAATACAGATTTAGTAAATACTCAAACTTTCTATCATTTAATTCCGTGACCAGCTTTATGACACAAGGCAGCGTTCTTAGCTCTAATAAAAGACACTTAATGAAAAACTTGCATTCATGCTAAATTTGCATGAAAGCACAGGAACTCTGATTTAATTTTGGGATACATTTCATAAGTGCTAATAGCTCTACAACTTGTCTCCAGTCAGGAGTTACACCCTGAAGAGCTCAGGCCACTGCTGGATGGCTTGAATTATTAAGTCTGTCCTTAAATGCATAGGGTTTTTTCTTGCTGCTCTTTGGTAACAGCTAGTTAAGAGTAATGGGAACTACACACATAATGTAACTCGTAGACCCATTATGGAGAAATGGGAGCTGAATGCCTTCATTTAGGAGACAGCAGAACCAAAGATTTTAAAAGGATTTGCTGGATAGTTCTATTGTTGCTTTTTTTCCCTTCCCTTTATTTTCTTGGAGGCATCAGTCCTCTGTTCATGCAGCTTTTGGATAGCCTCATCTGATAGTAGGCTGCTTTGCCATAGAGTTAACAGAGCTTTATATTTTGACGTTGCAGAGACCACAAAAATGTTCCATACGCAGTAGTGGTAAAGATAGAGAATTATGGGGTAAATGTCACTAGTGGTTAACACCTCATGGCCACTGCATGTGTATTTCTGTTATGTAACTGCCAGGAATGAATTTTACAAGTCCTGGAGCTATTATTTTTTTTATTTTTTATGTTTAAAGATGATAAAAGATTTTCTGGTGTGTAAAAAACAAAAAAAAAAAGCTAAAGGAAGGAAAGGAGAAAGGAAGCAGGTAGCTGTGACACTTAAGAAAATCAGCCCTCATATTCGTGACATCTCAAGTTGGCGAGGCATTGAGTAAAGACTTATCTGGACAGGTCAGATCTGTGCCTCCGGTTAAACTCGCCAGCCTAAATTTGGGTGCTGCAGCGGGAGATGTAAATACCTGCAGATTATATTGTCTTCAGAGTGGTCTGCTGAGTGCTCCGCACTTTCGGAAATGAGGCCATGACTGTTGTCCTCTCAAAGTTTTAAGAATTCCTGACATTTGATCCCTATCAGAATTTCTAAATGGGAATTAGACCTGCATTCCCATGAAAACCGAGTAGATCTTGTGAAGATAACAGGGTTTTCCTTTTGTATTGAAAAAGGAATGTAAAAATATCTTGTACGTTGTGCTTTATAGAAATTCACTTCATATAGAGTTACTATGGCTATGCTGTGCTCACAGGGTGCAAGATGAGATGTTAAATCGAAAGTGTAAGTTATTCGGTACAATAATCTTTTTTAAGTTAGAAAATAATACTTAATCCCTTTTCTGGGTACATGACAGTGCTCAAGATATAAAGAAGTTGTACAATGAAACATAACAATTATTTGGTATTTATTTCTTGGAAAAGTTTGCTTTTTCAATTTTGCTTTCAGTCAAGGAAACGGGAATTTATAAGACTATAACAACCATGTCACGAATGGTTCTAAATATTAAGCAACTCACACTGCTTTTCTGTCTCTTGCAGATTCACAGGCAGGTATGGACCTAAGCAATTCTCAGGAACAGCCCATGGCTGCAGGTACTGTGCTGTTCAAGTCATGTTCTTTCACCCTCTCTTGAAAATTTTAAGTTTAAATGGAGAAAAATATATGACCTGCAGCTTGTTTAGACTCCCAGGACCAGCACAGTCACAGATACAAAGATAGGCATTAAAGGCAAAAAGCAAATTCTAGAATTGAAATAAAACTGTGAAAGTTCAATATAATATCGGAAAATTATACTAAAGGGGAAAAAAAAAAAGACTGTATAGTAAGAAAGGAAATATTTTCAGAAGAAAGCTGGAAATTTTGATTAGGGAAGCAAGAATAATGGGATTCTCTTGGTTGACTGCATTTCTGAAAATATGAAAACAAACCTCTTGTGCGAGTTGGACAAGTGTTTTACTTTCTTGTTAATTAAAAAATAAAACTTTTTTTCAGATCCAGTGTAGTATTTAGCTTGAGAAGGGTTGGGATTTTTACTATCCAACTGTTAATAAGTTAAACAATTTTAGCAGCCATTTCAAAATGTTGCTGTGAACTTTCAAAACCCACAGGATTGTTGAAAGAAAACGCTGTCAGGTTTTTTTTGAAACAAAATACTGATCTGAAATTTACAGAATGGTGCATAATATTGAGTTAGTCTGTAGATTTATGAAAGAGGCTTTGTTTGGAAAACTTCACCCAAATAAATTTCACTATAGTTAAAAATTTGGCTTTATTCCGGAGAAGAGGAGCTTGGATTTCTGGGACATAGTGCTTACCACAGTGATCAGCAGAAAACTTTCTGATCATGCTGATATTTAAAAAGATATATGTGAAATAAGCAGAGAAGTGCAACTGGGTTCAAAGAGGCTTCCGATTAAACGTGCTTGAGCAGTTTCCTGGCCTGGGGCCAGAATGATTAATATTTTGCCCAAATGAACAAAGTAGAGCTGTGATTCCTCTTCCATGCTCTGAAGAGCTTGCTTGCCTACCTGCTAGCAGCAGTTGTCAGAATACATATGGAATACAGAGTTAGGTATACATATATATGGATTTTATTCCCATTTTCTTGTCATTTGGAATGATCTCCAGAATAGTTAAATCTGAGCAAAAGCTTAAGGCTTAAAGGTCTGCGCACTCTGCATGAGTTTGTGATGACTTTGGGAAGCAAATCCATTCAACCAAACTGCAAGTAATGCATCTGTAGGAAAACCATTGTGGGCTTTGTGAGCAATATATTGGGAGTTTGCAGGTATGTGAGGTAAACACCTGGAAATATTCTTGGAGCATAAAGAGTTAATTATTGGGCTTTTTTTTTTCAGAAGGACAGGAGGTTTTGACAGACCGTAATCTGAACAAATCCCAGGAAATGGAAAGTATGGATAATGCGGAAGATCTGAAGGAACACAATCAGTCTAATGAAGAAGCAGGAGGTAAAGTAGAGATTGAATTCTGAAAAATAGTAGTTATATTTTGTCCTTTTTTCCATCTTTATGCTATGAAAGTGATTAGAAAGTTTATTCTGGATCATGGCTCTGGTTTTCCTGCCTGTCTGTAGAAGGAATAACAGTACAATTAGTTCAAAGTGTTTCAACACGCTCTAAAGGAGGAGCAACTGTTTTCCATCAGGGAACCTCACGTGCATTTTATAAAGGTCACTTTTACAGGATCTGTGAAATATGGATAGCAAGATAAAAAAGCATGTGCATCTGGTGAGCTCTTTTAATGTGTGTTGTAGCACACAAATTCTTAAAAGTAGTCTGCGTATGACAAACACCTGCGTTAGGACTGCACTTTTTATTAATGTTGTTAAGCTACTCTGACAGCTGAAAAATAACTTGGCAATTTTTTTTTTTTTGAAAGAAAGGACAAGTTACCTCAAATTCATAGGACAACCCAGCCCTGTAAAATTTAAAACTGTAGCAGTAATCTGAACTTTAAACTGTGGGTGAACAGAAGGTTGGTTGGCTTACCATGTTTGTTGTTTAATTTGAACAGTAAACCCTTCCTATACAACTCTGAAAGAAGACAGAGGTATGAATAAAATCTTAAACCAATATGTACAATTTTTTTATTTAAGGGGTCCTACATAAATGCATATGCCTGTGTGTTTTTAAAAACTAGTAGGCCCTCTTCACCTAATAGATAAAAGAAGCAGCTCCCAGACTCAGTGATCCTGCAGGCCCTCAGAGTTCAGGATTTGTGTATGTGTACATGACACAGATGCAGAGCAAGAGGCTTTGAATTTCTTCCTTGATGTAGAAGTTCATAAACTGAAATCACAGCATTAATAAACATTCCTGCCAGTGAGCTGAGCGTGTTCATTTATGCCAGTTTTCAACCACAAACAGTGAAAAATGCTGCCTGGTAGAGGATGTGGTGTACATATACTGGGGAAAAGACACATTGTTTTACCAGTTTCACGTTGCCTTTCAAGTACTGCGTGTCCATGGCAGTATGGCAGTGTCAAGACAAATTATGTCTGTGGCTTTGGTTAGTAGTTTTGAGGTAGCGTTTACGTATCACATGAATCAAGTAAATCACTAAAGAATTGTCTCTGTTTTGGTTGTTGTTCCCTGTAACATAAATGTGATTATTTTGGAGTAAAATGAAATGTTCAGAGGTTAAACTTTTGCATTATTAAAGATTCAAATTTTTCTACTTATTGACAAAGTACAAACCAACAGAAACAGAAAACACTCATGGGAGTGCGGCACTAGCAAAAGAGTCCATGAGGAGGGTGAAATTAATCCTACTTGGATATCTACGGCACTGGGGTCTAGAGCTGTGCTGGTGTCTGGCCTTTCTTGACAGTCGATGGAGAGAGCATGCAGGTTTTCTGACCCAGCTTGGTGCCTGCCTTAGGATGAGGAGCCTTGTGTCCCCAAAGCAGCTGCTTCTTAGCAGGGCTCCATTTATAGTCAGTGGAGAGTAGCTAAGAGTAGATGCACTAGCTCACTTCTTTTACCTCTGCTTTCCCAGTGTCCCTGCCCCTCGCTCTCTCTAGCCACTAAGCCGTGGATACAGGGAGCCAGGACAGGGATTCTTTCACAAACCCCTCAATATTGACCATCCAAGAGGAATTGCTCTAGCTTGTCCTCACCTTCCCATTCCAGGAGCACTGCCTATGCCGCTTGCGTGCACAGCATCATGCCATCTAGCAAGTCTTTTTTCAGTTCCTTGGCTATATTATGCCCTTCAGCTTCAGTACCACTTCTCAGGCTCTTTTCCATACATTTAAGTCAGGTACAACTTGTGAGAGAATGTTTATAGTGATACTGCTCTAATACACGATTCATTTTTTATATTGCTGCCGATCTCTTAAAGTCTCTTTACAGTTTGTTCTGGAATGCAGATACTGAGAATGTACATCTCAAAGATAATGCTATAAATGTCAATAAAACATAATTTCACTCTGATAGACTCCCTTACCATTAGAGCGCTCAGTCATTATAAAGCAAGTACGAACCTGCTCAGTACCACAGTGCTCTATTCTTTGATTCTTACTGTAGGAATAAAGACAGGATTGCTAGGAGAAAGCTGCTTTAAATGCACAAAAAAAAGATAGCTACAGTAACTTAGTGTTAAATGGCATAAAATAAAATATATATTGTGTTTACTTCATTGATTCACATACAGTTCTCTTCAATCATTCTGATAAAAGAAGCACAATAAATCTTAAATATTTAAGCACGCTGCTCTAGTACTCTAGGCTATGCGAGTATGAGTAGGTGTATTGAAATTTCTTCCTAAAGCCCAGCACCCCTTCAGTTGCTGTTGGATGCTAAAATTCACAAATAACCTTAGCTTTCATGTCATGCCTACTGTGTAACAGTAGCAGCCACATTAGTCACTGAGCAGTCCTTACGGGTCAGTAACTGTCTGTCTTACTTGTAGATAAGTGGAACCTCATTCTGACAGTGCTGCCCTGGTGGGAGTGTTATCGTTTGGGGATCACTAACCCTGGTAAAATGAATATATGGTATTCTCCAGAATCACAGAATAGGAATATTGCCAGTGTCGGTGATGGCTCTTGGGAAATGGATTATGTCCTGCCTACACATGAAAAGGCTGTCTGTTCAAAGGAAAAAGAAAACAACTCTGGCACTTTTCCAGGCGTGATCACCAATACCCTCATTACATATCGAATTTAAAGAGAAATAATGAGAAATGTTTGTGTGGTTCTCATAATCGTGGCATTCGTGATCCATCCCTTTTGTGAGTGAGCAATTCCATTTCAGTGACTTCACAATTCATCATTGATGATAGCCTGCATCACAGAAAACTCCTTTTTTGTCCTGAACCCCTGCATGATCCGTGCCCACAGGCTTTGTTCCATCTGCTGAAGGCCACCATAAGAACATGAGGCCACTGACTCATAGAGTGAGATCAAGCATTTGATAGCCTGCTTTCCACTGCCTTAATATGTCTATAATATGTTTTTCTTCAGTACAATTACATCTGGTTTTCCCACATTTCATCAAGCATTCATAGGAAGTAGCAATCTCCCAGTTTCTCGGACTATACTTTTTTTTGTGAACCTTGCATTATTAACAGGTGACACTCTAAGCAGGTCATGGGGACTTATTCTGAGACTTTGAGCAGAAGTTGGAGCCTGGTCAAATCGAGATGTTGTCTGACTCCAGCTTCGTGGAGCCTTTTGTGTTAGGTCTGCAGAAAGTGGTACTGGGGTCTTTTCAGAAGGCTCCGGAAGCATCATAAAGGCACTAAATAGTGTATAGGGCTGAAACGTCATCACAACTGGTGCTCTTTTGGCATAAGAAAATCCACTTTTTCAGCAAACAATTCCATATTTGTACTTCTCCAAGCACATGCAAACACACTGGCTGATGTGCTGTTCATTACGTTTGTGTCATAACTGACGAAGGTGAGATGCCACTCGATGAAAACAATTCAACCTGTCCTATTATACACCCCTCTTAAAAGGGCTTCAACTGTGATGATTGCTAAGTATAGGGCAAACAATCAAGCAGAAGGCTATGGTAATAAGTTAATTAAAAGCTTGATGGAGAACGAGAAAAAATAAAGAAAGAAAAAAAAAACCTTTTTTTCGCCTCAAGGGAATAGAAGCTGCATGCTGTGGTGCACATGGTGTATGCTTGCCTGCAACCATAAAAATACACTGTTCCCATGGTGCTTCCTGTATCTAGTCTGAAAAGAGACAAGCAATGAGGCAGATAGGGGAGGAAGCGCTTAATTTCCCTTGTTTCTTTATGCGCCCCCAACGCTGTTACCTTTGGTGGCCAAAGTTGAAGCGTCCTCAGTGTAAAAATTAAGCAAAAAAGCGCCACGTTCTTTCCTATGGGAGTCACAGTCGAGCACAAGGGTTTAATTATGTCTTAATTCCCTCATCTGTTGAGGCAGACAACTTTTTGGGTGTTATGAATGTCAGCTAGCTTTCATGGTTGTGAAATAAAAAGAAATAGAAGCCACATTTGTGGTTTATGGATGCTAATTGCTGCTGCGTTTAGGTGTGTGAAAGGGGGCGGTTAAAAGGCTGGAGTGAGACAGGAGAGGATGACAAACCCTCGCTTAGGCGCGCACTGAGGTTCCAGTGGTGCTGCTAGCACACGCACTTAGCTGCTTGAAAAGGAAGTGCCGTTTGTTTTTTATCAGAATATTACATCTCCCAAGCCCAGATCGAGCCCTGCCGCTCATGGGACTCAGGGGTTATCTCACAACATCAGCAGTACTGTGCTGCAGAAGTTCACTTAACAGGGGATTTCTGTAAGTGTTAAAACCAGGCAAGGAGCCTGTACTGCTTAACTGTGTCAAGCCTCTCCGCTTTGGCGGCTATGCATGAACTGAAAGTCGCATCTGAGTGTTATCAACAAAAGATCCTCTTGACTTTGTTTTATCTCTACAGTACTGTACTATCAGCAGCAGGAATGCTGCCAAGCACGTTCAGTGACATCAACACAGTCAGTTGTGTCACCGCAGCCTGTAAATGATTGACATCAGCTTGGACTATGCTGCAGGATGGGTGGCCCAGAGCACCCAGGGCTGATACAGAAACTCGGATATTTTGATTGCCTTGAAATAATCAGAAAAGTGCAGCTATTTCTTATTCCAAGTAACCCATTATAGCTAGCAGAAAATAGAATTTACTTTTGAGATAGCTTACACTGACAGTCAGGATATCAGTTGAGACAAGGTCTGGAAGGAGAATGGTTGTGCAGTGTTATTTAATTGATGATGGACTCCTTTCCATAACTTCTAAAACTGCATTTTTCTTCAATTATTCTACAGTGCGTGTCTCTGACTCGTACAAAATAGTTCCTTGAAATTAAAAGTGAGAGAAATACTTATCCCTTTGGCATAGAAATAAAATCTAGTCCGGGTTAGATGAGCTGTGGTGTGTTCCCTCCCCACTCCCCCTGCAGGAAATAAGTGAAGATGAAGAAAACTGCCCTAGGAACTCACATCACATGTCATTGTAGAAAATAATCCATTTTTAGAAATATAGGTTGGTGGAAAGGAAATCAGTTAATTCAGATGACTCATGTTTTGCCCCCAAACTAGGCTGTTCATTTGGCACAAAACTTGTGAGTTCAAGGGGCAGGTTTACTAGTGTTTGTGCTGCTGGAAAGGTATCGTAAAGCAGAAATAAATCCACAAGAGTCAAAACTTTGCTAAAATGCAGCAAATAGTTCCGTGAGCGTTGGAATCGATGAAGCTGGGTTTCCAGTGGGGTTGGGTCTTGTTGCTGGCTGACTTTTAATTGAATTATGCAAAGTTAGCATCGCGTGCTCGACACTGTATTTTACTTCTGGTACCTTGGGCTAGCTTTGCCGTGTTCTCAACACCCTCTCCCATCACACTGCATTCAAGTGCTCCAGTTCTTGTTCCTGTTTTTGATTCTTCTGCTGCTCTGCAGGAGCTGTTACGAACTTTGTTTAACTCAGAGCTCAATTCTGTATATTCTTGTTGAACGCTGTTGCTGCAGCTCACCTGCCAAGTGTGCCAAAGGCACCGCCTGTTTCTCCTGATGCAGGAGCACCACCTCCAGGAGTGGTTTTGGGAGATGCAGTTGCTCCTGGGCCATCTTGTCAGAACAGAGTAATTCTGAGAAGCCTTCCCCTCTGCCAGATAGGACTGGATTTGGTGTACGGGTCTGCAGGTTATTGAGGGAACACGGAGCAGATGCATATGCTTCTATAGGAGACCTGGCTAAAAGTAAACCACAAGTATTTAATTATAAAAACCTCAATTTGGAGAGAATGTACTTGTAATCTAAACTGCAAGTCTCAGAATCCAGATTATTTACCACTGGAAATTTTTTTATGGTCAAATCAAATCAATACACTTAGTTTGGTGAATATTACGGTGCTCAAAGGTTTTGAGCAATATCTTAACCAAGCTCCTGTCTTCGGTTTATAGGTGTTAAAATTCCATTGATATTTATCACATATTTTCCCTGTTCTTCATCTCATATGATATTTTCTCTTCATATTATATTTTTTTAGTATAAAACACAAGTATTTTGCATTGTAAGAAAGACTTTTGGGAGATGAATTAAAAAAAGGCTAAATGAAACCGCACTTTCAACTTCTCAGATTTGAAGTTCATTTGAAAAAGCAGTTGACCAGAGACGATCATGCCTGAGTGGTCGTATTAGTAATAGGTCCCTTGATATAACTAATGAAGGCGATTATCTGAATTTAACATGTGGCCTTTTTCAGTCTGACTGTTAGGTCCAGATGTTCTCTGATTAACTGTCTAATTGAAGTCTGATTTAACGGTTGTGATTGTATCTGGCTTTCTGGACTTCAGGAATTGTAATTTTAGAAATGTTTTCTATGGGTGATGTTATCTTAACTGTAACAGAAGGGAAGAACTTGTACAGTTTCATCATCTTCTCTGTTTTTTTTTTAAGAGGGAGACTTTAAAGACATTAAGATTTGAAAGGATAATGTTAACAGGTGTCTTAAGTGAAACAAAATTCATCTGGGATAGGCTTTGGAAAATCGGGCACTGTAGGCTGGGGATGTGGGATGGCATTCCCTCTGATCCTCGGTGCTCCTGTGCAACACTAGGGGTAGAGGCAGTTGAGGAAAAATGGCAAGCTATTGACACTATTTTTAAAAATAAAAAATAAAAATGAAATCCCGTGATAGTTTTAGCATAGCACTAACCATAGTTTTATAGCCCCTGGTCGTATTGTCTCAGGTAATAACATTCTGTTTCCCCAAATTCTGTTTGTAGTGTCAGTTAAATGGATTATTTTTCATTTCCTTCCCTAAACCATGGCCTAGTGCTGCCTGGGGTTGCTGTGCAGTTGGCCTGTTTAGCTCCAGCTTTGGTAGCACGTGGTTTTGGATAACAGTTTTCCTTTATTGCTATTTCTGTTAGTATAACTTTAACATATTTTGGAAACCTTTTGAATGAAAGTCCTAAAAAACCCACTAGAATATTATTAGACAGAAATTGGTAATAGATGGGAAGTATTGGGTATGAAATTATGGATTTACACATGAATATACATGTTCAAAAGAAAAATCCTTGTATTTGAATAAGGTGCTTTAAGAACCAGTTATGTAATTGAAATTTCCTGGCTCACATGAGCTTGGAGATGATGTGTGGTGTTTGATTTTTTTTGTTGCTGTTGTAATTAATTGTACAACTAGATAAATTATACTGCGTTTTAACGGTAGAAAGACACTGGTATTAATGAAGTAGAAAATACACATCCGAGTGCTTGGAAAATGATGCCTGGTTTGTTGTTTTTTCTTTCCTTTCCAATTCTCAGCGCTGCATTTCAATCTGATTTGTTCCTATTTTTGTTTCAAGTCACAATAAAAACAAGGAAACTCATTACCATAGAGCATGCACTCCACAAAGGGGAATTATGAAAGTTTCTCTCCTATTTTTAGAAGTGAAATTTCCACCAGGTGCATACTGCACTGATTCATTTAGGAATTACCACTCAAGTATGCTTTATGCAGTATCTGAACACAATAGATGCTTGGGTTTTGTGCAAAAATGGATACGGAACAACAGTACTGAGCAAATACTGGAAGGCACAACAAAATCCAAGCCAGTATGCCCAAGTAATAATAAATAATAAAATAAGGAAGTGAAATCTATGGATTTCCAGCATGCTGTGGAACAGAAGAGCTGAATGCAGTGCTTGGGACGTCTTAGTGCAGGAGAATCTGCTTTGGCCTGTGGTGGCACAAAAAGGGCACCTCAGCTGTGGGGTGCCTGGGTGGGACAAGGCCGGGGCGTACGCACTGTACGAGGGGGTACGCGCTTGTTGCCACTGCCTATTCCTTACTCTTGCCACTGCTGTCTAGCTGAAAGCTGGTACTGCTTCTAGGTGATCACTTCTTCCTTTGTTGGCAAGCAATGATCTGGTAAAGCATCCCTGCTCTTGTAAAAAAGGGAGTTTATCACTGGAGTCAGTGGAAGAAACAAAGCCAGGCTGGGCCAAAAAGGCTTTAACTCCTTTCCCTTTCCCAGAATTGATATCTGCCGCAGGGTAGAAGACAGACATGGAGAAAAGTTGCCTTACCTCTGACTGTGTTGACAGAAAAAAACCCTCATGTTGTTGTTGTGTCACTTCACATTTTATAATTCCCCATTACTTATAGTCTCCACATTTTCAATGTATACGTTTATGCCACGTGTAATTGTTTTCTTCTTGTTAATTAAGGAAAAATCCCTCAGGTATAGCACTGCTTGTTTTTTCTTTTTTTTTCTTTTTAAACCCCCCCCCCCCCCCCAGTTTATAATTTTGATGGGTGCACTGCAAACCTCTCTTTCTTCATTAAGGAATACAGGTGTTTTTTAATTCATTACATATCTTCCCCCACAGTGCGTTAATTCCATTGTAGAGGTGTTTTTCATAAACATGCAGGATTCTGACTTTAGTTTGGAAACTCCGCTGACTTTTTCAGTTTCACCACGTATATCTGTTCTGTTTCAAGCTGGTTTAGGTAAAGGAATCTCGCATTCTGGGAGGGGACCAACTCTAGCATGTGCATGCTAGGGTTTGGCTTTATACTGCTATTTCTGGGGACAATTTGTGGAGATAACGGAGATGAATCATCAGTTAATACTTGTCAAATCCAGGTAGTCAAGAATCCTTCAATATGCGCACGTATAGACTCCCTTCTTGTTCTCCTGCATCTGAATCCTATTAACAGCTGTCAAAACCTGGTAAACTATTTATATGCTTTCACAATTTGTTTAATTGGATAGTTAGGAAATGGCATACAGGAAAAGCTTTTCTTTTTTCTTTTTTTTCCTTTAGTCTGGCTGAACATCTGTAGCATTAGGGGCTCATTATCTCTGAATTGGCATAGCAAATCAGCAGCATCATTAAAATGCCACATTAAGATGATTAAGTTTCTTTGTTATCCAGTTGACTTTTTGCATGTGCTGAGGATTTCATGATTATGACCCCACTCCTTGTAAAACACTTGAGCAACATCACCCTTTTGTGCCGTTGTCTTTAATAGCTTCTGGGTTTTATTCCTTGTGCTTTTCATAACACTGCTGGCAAACTTTGCTTAACAACAGTACAAAACTTATGTTCTTTTCTTTATATTTGATGCCAAGGTCTTGGATTAAATATAGTAATTGGGGGTTTTTCCTTCGGAGACTTCCTCCTAGAGAGAATAGCTAAGATAATGCTCTAGCTTGTCCTAATTGTTTGCTGCTATTGACTTCTTTTTTTATTAATGCATTTTATAGAACATATACAAGCACTGCTCATGTGGTGACTCAGTCTGAAGTTGCCACCACAGCTTTATTTTGGATTTTTTCCAGAACCCATTGTTTTTACAGTGTTTCAGGTGAAACAAAAATATTACTCTGGAGTATGTCTTTCATCTTGTAATCATCTCCCCAGGAAATGAAACCATGTGCATCAGCCTTAACGCATCACACTGGTACTTTGTTGTGTAAAATCTACAACATTTTTTTCTGCACTGTGTATTACCTTCGTGAACTGCCTCAAGAAAAATAGTTACCTGGGTTGGACACCACGAATGTTTTTTTCCTCTTAGAACCTCATTCCTTTCCTAAGCAGAGAAGAGATGATAACACTTCTTTTTTCAGCTGGGGGAACTTTGTTAGTGTTGTTAGGGATAATTGTGTTTTTCCTCAGTTAAATTTCCCTTTTCTACTTGAATTTACAGCCGCCTTCCGCTTAGTTAAGGCAGACCAGCCTGGAAACTCCCTAATCTCATTAAAATATGTTGATATGATTTTTAAGTGACAGATAGGAAGCTTTCCACACAGCTGCCAATCTCCTGATCTCACAGCATTCTCTGTGCGCACGGGTACCCAGAGCAAAAGTCAGGGCTGAAAAAGGAATTTGGTTGCTTCGGACCTCTGCAAGCACTTGGCTCGTTTTAGGCTGGTCTGTGCTGAGCCGTCTTTTCCTCAGACTGCTTTGTACCAAAGCTTTCTTCTGTATTGCTGTCAGGAAGGCAGAGTAGACTCTAAGCAGTAACAGGTGTGTTAGGACAGAAAAATTCCAACCCTTCTAACATTTATTCAGTTTAAAAAAGCCTCTTCCCTAGTGGCTTCTGCTGTCTGTTGTTCTCAGTCGTCAGAAGGTGAATTTTTCCGTTGACGTTCTTCAAATACCTACATGCAAACTGAAAATCACCCGAGCTTTGGTGGGATATCACTGACAGCTGGAGCAGCGGCGGTGTTTGTTGCGGGGAGGCAGTGGTGGAAAAGCCTTGATCAGAACTCAGGTGCATCCTTCTCTGTTACTATAAGAAAACACAAGTATTGCGAGCAGTCAGCATGCAGTATGGAAAATGCAGAGGTAATTATTTTCCGCAGTGGAACCATAGGATGGCTTGCCCAGTTTGTGCCAGTCAGCAAGTGCTTGCCATGGGGAACTCAAACCAGTGTTCACGCTCTGCTGCATGGCCACTGGCATAACTCTGTAAAAGAGTGAAAAGCTGTGAGCCATGAACTTGTGGTGAGAAACAGTAGAAAACGGTAGAGAAGTCTCCTCATTTGGAGGTTACAACTAGTCCTCCACTGCTAAGCAATTGCATTTAATGCAGACAAAAGGTGAGACGTTAAGTAGAAAGTGGGAATTGAAATTGTTTCTGAAAGTACCAACAAGGTGCAGCTGCAATGTGTACTTCCTTTTACCATGCTGCGCAGGATGTAGCAAATTATTTTGGAACTGCCCCCTTTTGAGAGGGAAAANAAGCATAAACTAATTTTGAAGGTATCTTGATGGCAGGATCACCCTCGCACCCTCAGACATGAAGATGGCAGCAGAAGGTGCCTGCAGAGGAAACCCTGTTTCAGTGGAAGCAGGAATCCCTGGGATGTGAAGCAGAGCTGGTACCAAAGAAGGTGCAGAGAAAAATGGCCCATTTGTAGGTGAATCTAGACCTTGCCGTGACCCTCTGAGCAAACACCCAAAGCTGTGTGAGCTCTTCTGGGACCAGGGCAGGGAGTCCCAGGGCCAAACTCTAAAGAACCTGCCTAGGAGAGGGGGATAAAAATGCACAACATGGGGAAAAAAAGGCATCCTTCTGTGGATATCAACATCTACGGAGAGCACCAAGAGGAATCTTGGAGTTTTCCATGCTACCGTGGATTCTTGCATAGGATGAAGAAATTATCACCCACCTGTTTCTTCCACCTCACTTCAACCCAAAGTCGGATAGATTGGCTGGGCTTAGTGCAAACATTTAGGATAGAGGAGTGATTTTATCACTAAAACATAGTTGAAAATTTTGATTTCATGAAAGCATTGGTTGCCAGATCTTTATTTTTCAGTGCTGCTTTTATGTTGCCACCTCATTTTCGCTGTCACCCATTGTTTGTTCTCGGCATTTGATGTGGTTTATTACTCAGAACCAGAGCTAATACATATTCAGCAGTCCATGTTCTGTACTTGGGAGAAAGGACAAGTGATTAAGTGCCATATTTAACTGTCTAACCCTCAGTTTAAGAGAGGAGCAGGTGGCCATGAGAACAATACTTTCAAACAGGAAACTATGTATTTTATCTCTTAGTGCTTTTCTTCACTTGGTAGCCTGAGGCATAGCTCAAGTTTCAGCCATAGCCTAGCTCTCATCTAGATGGAAAAGTCATCTTTAAGCAGAAAAAAATCTGTCCCATCGATTCATAAGGATTTTAATGCAAATGCTGGCAATGCTAGAGTTAATAGTGGAAAGGAAATCCAGCAACATAAGTTGGGAATCATCAGCTGTTTATATAGTGTGACCAATTTGCTCATATTTTTACATGGGAGCATTATTGTTAGTAAATTATTAGCTACTTGTTACATTCTCCTCTTGATGTGAAATTGCATTCATTTAAGGCAATGTCTTTGGTTTTCTCTGGACATGGCTACAGGTCCAGGAACCTACTCGAAGGCCACTGATGCTGATCTTCGTGAGGCTTTCAGTTCTTTGCCACATACTCGCATTACGACTTCGGGCAAATCTTTTAATGTTTCTTGGATACATTTATATATCAGGAAATCTTTACCCTGCCTCTGCTGGTTTTACTCGCATAGTAACTGTATGATACAAGTATCAAGGTTATCAGATGCTCCCCACACATTTTAGAACTTTGTGTAAAAATTGCAATTTGCAAGTGAAAATTAGGATTATTGATCAAGCTTAATGAAGAGAATCTATACCATGGGAGTGCTGGAAGTCTTGTACTGGATCAGACATATTTCTTAGGCATGTTTCAAGCACCAGAGGTTCCACAGGAAGACAGAAAGATCCTTTTTAATGTGTGTCTTTTCTCTATTTCCAATTCACAGGAACAGCCTGAGACACTAATTTCTACAGGTTGATTGTGAGTTGTGGGAATAAGTCTTTTCTTTTGAATCCCGAATAGTACCCTGTGATTGCAGGAAGAGTGTGTACTGTATCATCTGTATCATACTTTTATAATCTGTAAAAGGGAATTATCCATCAAAGGTAATTAACAGGCAGGTCAATATTTTTAAAGGTTATCTCACTGTGAGTATCATTAAGTGTGCATAACCCATGAAGATTCACGTCTCAGCTGCATTTCTTCATCTTTGGGTGTTTAAGTAAAATTTTTGGGAAGATTGGTAATGTAATTTTACATAATTTGTGGTGAGTTTCTTTTCCTAAGATACTTTGTTGTGCCTAAGATGAGCATTTTTTCACTCTTGTGCTTTGTTTTACCTGCAGATGATGTGGTTAAAGTGAAAGGTGAATACAGTGAAAGAGAGGAGAGTGCTTTAAATTCAGAGCCTATGGAAAACCCAGAAGAATCTGAAATGCCTTACACCTATCCCAGAGAATATAACGAATATGAAAGCATTAAACTGGAAAGACATTCTGGTTCATATGACAACATCAGGCCAGCTAGTGGAAAAATGAATTGTGATATCTGTGGATTAGCCTGCATTAGCCTCAATGTCTTGATGGTTCATAAGCGTAGCCACACTGGTAAATATCCCTATATTATTCTTATAAGAGCTGAATACTGAAAGGATAATAATTTGTAACCTAGACTACTTATTTTAAAAAAGGATACCAAAATCAGGATTTCCTTGTTCTGTCCTTCATGCCACATGTGATCTCTAGCAAGTTATTCACTTTCCTGTGTCTCACTTTACCCACCTTTCTTCTTCTCAGGATGAATGTTAGTAAAAGCATGTTTGTGAGGCATTTTAAGAATTTTGGATGAAAGGCACTATGTAATTTAAGTATTTCAGGCACAAAACACAAGTTAGATTGGTTTTGTGCTGCCATTTCCAGTCTGTATATGTATGTCTCTTTGTGCTGTACTTTGGCAACAAACCAATGAGCATCTTGGGTTTCGACCTGCACTAAGATAAGACTTCTTTTTTTTTTCTAAAAACTGCTAGCTTGTTGGAATCAGCCTCCTCCAGAACACTTATTTCCATGGAAAAAACATACGGTGTTTTCCATAGTCATAGATGTGTAACAAGAAGCTCTGACACCAGAGCTGCATGTAACTCCCACTGAAGTCAACGGAAGGGCTGTGTGTGTTTCTATAGAAAGAAATTGATCCAGTATCTCATTCTTTCCTCCTCCAAAAAGGAAAGGGTATGAGGATAGCATGATACCCACGTAACCATTAAATGTCCTTTTTTGTATGTCATTTTAAGGTGAACGGCCATTCCAGTGTAATCAGTGCGGAGCTTCCTTTACTCAGAAGGGTAACCTCCTCCGCCACATTAAACTACATACAGGGGAAAAACCTTTTAAATGTCATCTTTGCAGTTATGCCTGCCAAAGGAGGGATGCGCTAACAGGTCACTTAAGGACACATTCTGGTAAGTGACTTCAAAGACACTTCATGTGTTTTAGATGTGTGTCACTAGGACACTAGGTGTGGAAAAAAAAGAGTCAGTCAGCAAAGTTTGCTCAGCCGGTCTAGTTTTGAAGAGTCGACAAATAGCAGTGACCACTCGCTCTGCCTGCTGTGCTGAGGGAACCATCTCGGGACTCGGCTCCACTCTTACTGCAGGAAGAGAGCACAGGGAAACCCGCTGTCACAGCTGCATGCTGTGAGAAACAGCCAGCCTCGATACCTGCTTGCACAAAATAACTCCTTGTTTTTTTCCAATGAGTGGAACTAGCTATGCCAGCAAGCTCTGAATTTGAGGAGTAGCGTGAAGGCATGCTTTGCTAGGACTTCCTTCCGTTCCTGTCCTGAGCTGTTGGGATAGCCCTTGGAGCGTAGTCCAGGACGGCATGACTTTATTGCCACTTAACACCTTGCTGTTGTGTAGTGCCTTTCATCTGAAGGTCTTAACATGCTCAACAAATGCC
>VZTV01101626.1:0-11663 GCA_013400875.1 Anhinga rufa
AGGGAGATGCTCCAGTCCCCGATAATCTTCATTGCTCTCTGCTGGACTCTCGCTCGCCGGTTCTCTCACTGAACCGGATCATTTCTGTTAGGAAAGGTGGGGTGCCTGTAGGACAACCCCTACCAAAAATAAAACCTCACCCAAGGGAGTTAGCTTAGTGATACTGTAGGATCCCAGCTCACCTTTCCCCAAAACAAAGGTGGTATATGTCCTTAAACTCCATCTTCCTTGGAGACAAAGGTGTGTTCTTCACTCATATTAGCTAGCAGAAATTAGTTCACATGCAGTAAAACCAAGGCAGGTAAGAGTTTTGTTTTTTTTTCAGATTTAACAAAGGTTGAGTGTCAGTTTACCAAGAAGCCTAAGTGGCAAAGATGCAGTCACAACTCTATGGCTGCAAGTCCCCCACTCATGTTGGAGCTGTCTGCCACTGATTTAGTGGGTTGAACCAAATGCAGTAGGCTCCAGATTTTAACTAGACTTGCTAGGTTTTATTAGCAACATTTGCTGCCTTCTCTTCACTTCTTTTTTGGCCAACTTTTAGATAATCTGCATTTGTTTTAAAAAAAAACCTCAAACCGTTTTTCTGGCTGAAGGCAGGGTTTTCAGGGCAAACCCATTCCAGCAATGGTTACAGGAGAAGATCCAGTTCTTACGAACTCTGTCCTGGCTCCTGCAGCAATATGGGGTTATTTATTATTATTTTTATTCATTATGAATAAACTGAGGTTATTTAACTTTATAAACAAAAGTGGAGCTCAGCTGTGGCTTTCAGTAACTGTCATTAGCGAATTGCTACAATGACGGACAGATTTCAAATGGTCAGCTCTGTTTCTGTCACTGAAATCTAGATCAGTTGGTCAGCTTGTTATTGGTAATCATTCCTAAGCAAACAAACCAACCTCAAACAAAGCAGAAAGCTCCCACACATTTTTTACATCAAAACCTATATTTAACTCTAAATGGGTAGTTGGCTGCAGTTTCTGCTCTTTCTCTATTGTTCTGCTTCTCTGTGTTTGTCTCCATCTATTGTGTGCTGTCATGTTTATTAAAGTTCTTTTCTTATGAAAATATTTTCTAATCACAAAATATCTGCTTCTGCTTTAGCAAGTTAAACAAAAGCCACTCACAATACTTCAGGTACCATAATGGCAATGGTTCTCATAATCCTCTCCCTTTTCGTTTTGGTCACAGTTCTGCTCCAGGGCACCTGAAATACCATTTCAATACTTCTAAAGGTAAATAGAGTTCTGTCAATAAACTGAAAATTGCTGACCTTGCCTTGTTCATCAATTTAGGCATCGAAAAAATACTGCCTCCTGGGATTAGCAGTGCCTTTTCATCTGAAGTGAAAAATGCTAAGACTGCCATATTTAATGACAGGCCCGGCAGGGTTAATGAAAGAATATGTGTGGCATTTCACCTTGACTTGCAGCTGCCCTATAACATTGCCTAAGGGTCCAGCTAAGTGTTAGCTCCATCTGAGAAGTACAAGGCAGAAGTAAAGACCTGCAGAGAATTCTTACAGGATATCCTCGTTTGCCCTGGTTGTTGCCCTGGCTGCCTTTATTTTTGTGTGAAATCTGTAACCAATGAAGCCTCACAGATTTTGTCTTCATTGGTTACAAAAGCTCTAGAAACACAGAAAAACTGAGCATGAAGGAAATGGACAGTGAATGACTAAATGGTCTTCTGGCTTTTGCCTGGCCTCTACCAACATTTCAGATTTTGCTCTCTTTATTGATAGATTCATTTTTATAAGCTAAACATTGATGATTAGTCTAGACTGTTAATTAGAAGCTATCCTTTTACACAGAGGCTTGGATTAAAAGCTTTTGTGATTTCGTGGACTCTGGTTTGTGTGAATGTCAATTTGATCCTTTTAGTGTGTTTATGCTAAGTATCAATAGGCTCCTGGGATTCGTGGAAGTGCAGTGTTGAACCTCTCAGACACTAAGCAACAGCTGGGGTGCTGCTTCCATTTGAAAGGCTTTCTTCTTTCCTTGCTAATGGAGGATCAAACGTCATCTCTTCAATTACAAACTAAACTTCTGGCTAAAAATAAAGAAAGAATCCCATTCTTTGGCATTTTATGTCTAATTAAGGATTTTAGTGGGAAATGTACAGCAGTGCTCACTGATTAATTTATCAAACACAAAAATCCCTCTTTCCTCTACCAGTCCAATTAGCCAGGCATTTTATATGGCTGGGAGATTAAAACACTGCTACTACACGGAAACCAGAGGCTCTTTGCATTTGAAATTGCATGGTAAAGAGACTGGAAAATTTCTCATCTAATATTGTGCATATTTAGGACCTGATCCTGTGAATTATTGAAAATCCCTGCTAAAAAATGTATGGCCTACTGAAGGTCCATTCTGGTATGATATTCAATACCCTGAACACACAGGAGCATCAGGGAAAAGCAGAGGATGTTGAATGCCTTGGAAAATAGAACGTTTACTGTATAAAATGCCCGAAGGGAATCATAGCTGCTGCTTAGAAGTTCTCAAGCACTGTAGAGTATAATTCACGTGTAAGCTGCTGCCTTCTTACCTTTTGCTGAGATCTTTCCACATTTCACAAGCTGGGATTGATCTCTCCTTCCACAAGCCACCTGTCAGAAGCAATGTGGAAATATATTATCATCATTTGTCATGCCCCTCTAAAACAAGGATCATGAATTGTACTCCTGTTTGTCAGCTCATGTCCCTTGACTATACATTGTAGGGGTCATTATCTCACTTTTAGTCTGCTGAGAGCAGGCGTGTTAGCCACAGCATCCAGACTATTCCCCCTGTGGCAAGATTGTCTCCCAGAAGTGCACTAAGAAACAAAAAAAATAATATCTTTCATATGCTCTTTATTTGTTTATCCTCCTTCTCAGGGTGGTGTCTGGCAGAATGCTTTATTTTGTGGTAAATCCTTGTTTTGTTTGTTTTTTTTTTTTTCCATTTAGTTCTGAAATTTGATGATTTTGTTGTTGTTGTTGCTGGCTTGTTTTATTTATTTTTAAGAAATATGTGGCTGCACTTTAGTTATGGAAGGTAAGATAAGGGGAACATGCTTAGTGTTTTAAATGGATTTGAAGAGCTCTGGAGCATGGTGATGCTTGGTAGATGCCTTGACTAAAGAGGCTGTGGGAAACCGCATAACTCTGATCAGACCAGCTGGGAGATGCTGTCGCCACAAAAAGATGGGTGGAGGGATGAAGTCATATTAAAACAGCTTGGACTGCAAGCTTTAGCATGCTTACCTACAGAGCATGCTCTTAAAGCAAACTTCATTCTTTCCACTTAGTGCCCTTTGGTTTGCATTGTGCAGAGGTCTGAGAGGGCATGAGTTGGGTTTCTTCCAAATTAAACTAAAATGGAAGATGTGTGTCCTGGCCCTGAGGACACTCACAGGAGATGCTGGCCCTTAGCTGCCTCACCCAGTACCTCTCACATCCCTGCCCATGGGTGCAGGGGCCCTATTTCAGGCCTGTCAGTCTGTGCCCCATAGTCCTGCCCAACCATCCCTGGCTGTGTCTGGCCTGATTTCCCCTCACCAGGACTGGTCCTGACCCCCTGTGGTAGTTAACCTTGGCTAAGGGCTTCCTCACTGCCTTTCCTCATCAGGACAGGGGGAGAAAATAGGGTAAGAAAGCTCATGGTTCAAGATACAAAAACATCACTCAGCCATTACTGTCACCTGCAAAACAGACTCAGCAGAAAGACCAAATGAAACAACACCTTTCCTCCTCCCTTTCCCTGTTCCCACCTTCACCCCGTCACTCCCGACTCCTCTCCCCCACCCCAAGGGGCTCAGGGGTGGGGATGGGGGTTGCGGTCAGTCCATCACAGCCCCTCTCAGCCGCTCCTCCCTCCTCACACATCTCCCTGCTCCAGCGCGGGCCCTTCCCCGGGCTGCAGTCCTTCAGGGACAACCTGCTCCCGCCTGGGCTCTCCACGGCCACAGCTCNCTGGAGCTGGCTGGGACTGGCTGTGTCTGGCACGGGGCAGCCCCAGCCTCTCCCCACAGAGACCACCCCTGCAGCCCCCAGTGCCAGCACCTGGGCATGGACACTCCATATGCCCCACCCATGTGCTGACGCCTCATCCCAGCCTCAGCCCCTCCAGTCCCCAGGGAGGTGCCTGCTCGCTGGGGCTGGGGCTGCCCCTGGCTGCCCCCCGACCTGCCTTGCTCTCTGGCTGGGGGTGGTGGGACGGGCTCTTCCCCCAGGAACACCTTTACCCAGTGCCACACTGTGGCAATGGGCTCCAAGAATGAACCCAGAGGCTTCTAGCCACTAGTGAACCATGACATCTGTGGGATTACAACAGAGTTTTTCTAAAGACACCCCCCACCCCAAAAAAAGCACAATAAGGCCATCTTGGGTCTATCCTCTAATGTATCTAGCAAAAAAAGTTAAAAATAAAATCTTAGCCTGGATTTAATGCTGTTAGGCTGCACTACCTGCTACCGCAGCCTCAGCCTGCTTTCTGACCGGCTGGGCACACGACCACCCCGGTGCAAAGCATGCCTCCCCATTTAGCACAGCACTGTGTTTCTCTGCAAAGCCTGTTAGCGTGGGCCCATGTAGTGATAACACCTGTGTCACTTATAGAAAGGATCTTGAGACAGCTCTTCAGTCTGGAAGGCAGGTGAATTAAAGAAGGTATGATAAAGGTCCACAGAATCATGAGCGACAGCAGAAGGTGAACAGGGAATAACTGTTCACTGTTTCTTCCAGTGCATGTTATAGGAGGCATCGAATGAAACTAGCAGATTAAAGAAAGAAACCAAAGGAAGCTGCTTATTCCCATAACATAAGAGCTCCTCGCTGTAGTGTGGATGCTAGAAGTTAGCATTGCTTCAGCCAACAGCTGGACAAATTAACAGAAGAAAAAAATATCAAGGACTAGGAAATGTAGGGATGGTGGGTCAGTCAGTCTGGGGCTCCAAAGAGCTAGAGATTGTAAAGGTGTCCTGGGGAACATCATGATATGCTGTCCCTGCATGTCACTGTATCTCTTGGACACTGTTGGAAAAAGTGGACCATACAGACTTTTGGTCTGACCCAATATAGCTGTTCCTACTCTTTCATGTTATCCTCACTCTTAAAATCATGAAAGGGCAAAATCAACCTCAGATCTCCCAGTCTTCAAGGCGTGTGTGCTGCCCCTTACAGAGATACTGCCATTGCCTCGTCTCTTGCTCGTGGAAGGTCTGTACCTCCCAATGCACAGCCTGAGCTCTGGATGAAGTGCAGGGTACCCAGAGAGACATTATTTGTTCATTTCCTAATCTAGTCACCTACATATCACAGGGGAATAGTGTGCCAAAATGATTAAGTAGGAAGGGTTGGGTATTTTTCTAAAGATCCCTTGGTTCAGGAAGAAATAATAAAAATAAGTTGTAAATTTTCTTCCTACAAAAGAGAGTAAAAAGAGGGAGAGCAATTTGGATACTTTAAGGAGTTTACTGGCAGGGGGGAAACAAGTAGACAGGAGAGATTAGCAAGGAAGAGAAGATTATTATGTTTCTGGAGGAGGACATCACTGAAGAGGAAGAAGTGTGAGGCCTTATGAGGGTAGGAAGGAACAGATTCTACATTTACACTGGCAATTGTGTGAACTTCACTACTTGCCCAGCCAGTTGTGGTAGGACATCCACAGCATGATTAAAAAGTGCTAGATAACCATGCTGGGGCAAAACTAGAACCCATGTTAATACCATTCTCTCCCCTGCCCCTCCAACACTTTGCAATTTATCAACTGGAACTAAGGACATGGTTTTGTGGGCTACATGACCCTTTCTTTTCTAGGTCATTCCTCTGACTTTCCTCTGCCCTATATTCTCCATCCCCATGAATAACTGGTTGATAGTGCACATCTGAACTCCAAGAAAAAACAGAATGGTAGAGTCAGGCACATTTAGTCTAAATACATCCAAATGTAGGATAAGTTAAGGAAGGTTTCTTGTCACCATACCACTATAGTAATAGGAACACAAACTCATAACTAATATGTAGATATATTTGGGTCCTATTTAACTGTATTTCACCTGTGTCTGCCGGAATTTAAACTTTAAAGTTCTGGGGGCCATGGAAGGGAGAAGTGTAAGGATAACATATTTCAGCAGCTTTTGGGAGACCAAGAGTACCTGTAGTCTGCTCCCACAGCAATAGGAATGAATTGTCAATAAAAATATTCTGCCTGGACAGGTAGCAGATGAGAAAAGAGGATCTGTCGTCCTGGGCATGGCAAATCTCTGCATTTTCTACTCTGGTCTACATCTTTTTTGTATATCCTGATATATAGATGAGCTGTTTTGGTTAATGCTTTCAGTGCAGAAATAACTTCGGCCTGGGGAAACCACTGAAGGGTACTCTTTCTTGCCTCTGCACATATGGCAAACATGCCTCATTTCCAATCAAAGTCTTATCTGAACATGGAAGAAAGTGTTCATGTTAATAGTTCTCACAGATTAATTTCTTTGTACAGTAGGAAAGGGATCTTGAAGGGTAGAAATAAATATCCAGACATAAAAAGAGAAATTTCACACCCAAGAAATATGCCACTTTGACAACTGAAGAGCAAGACCAGTTCATCTGGAGTTTTTATGCAGTCCACACTCTTCAAAACTGTCCACAGTTTTGGAGATTTCTATTTGCAGTGAGAGTGCCTGAAACTACATCTGAATATTTTCAGGAAATACTGAGTGTTACAAAGCACATACATGTCTCCTTACTTCCAAAGGCTAAACAAGCATGACTGCAAACCCTATCTGGCAAGCAAAAAGGTGAAGATCCACACTGTAAGAGATACTAATTCATGATGGAGAACACTCTGATGTCTATGAGGCATATTGGTCTTTTTGTAGTGTGAGGAAAAGGTAAGCATACTGACATTGCCTCTTTTGAAGTATCCACCCACTCTGCCACGGCCTCCTCCCTTCTGCTTGAGTACTATTGATTAGCTCTGCGATAAAGTTCAGCTGACCATTTATATTTCAAGGGAGAAGGAGGGAGAGCAAGAGATTTAAAACCATTTGAGCACCTCTTGCTAAAGTCAAAGCTTGAATGTCATCAGCAGTTGCAAGACTCAGGCAATGAAATTCTGAAGGGTGGTTCATAACAATTCAATGTATTGGTATTTCAAGCAGAAACATGCAGGTCTGATATTCCAGACCAGGGGTTATAAGCACAACCAAAAGAATGTGCCTGTATGTTACTCACCAGTAAATTGCAAAAAGAGTACATGATAACGCAGAGCTAGCTGTACAAGTTTAACCGATTGTATTGCATGACAAATGGGGTTGCAAAGACAGAGGCTACAGAAGCATCTCCTTTCTATGAGAACTTTTTTCTCTGTTGTGTTATGCCCTCTGCAAAATATACACTTTGGTATAGCAATGCTGCGCACATGGGTGTAGGATGCTCTGTGAATTGTGTAAAGGTATACATGCTCTTTTACGTGCGTGTTTATGTATGTGGCCTATGCTCTGCTTCTCTGTGTATTTGTGATCTTATTTTCTTATTCTTTACAAATGCTGGAAGATCTGCACAGGCAAGAGGGGAAATCAAATTACCAGCAGACAGTACAGGGTACTGACTATTCACAATTATTCAATTCTGCCATCTCTCCTGTTGCCTGCTTTGTCTTTCCAGACCACGTACCTGGTGCACTTTGTGTTGTAGCTCTGCTAAATTTGGGGTAGGGTTTAATTTTTTTCCTTTTTTTGCACAGTACACTAGGTGATAGAATGGTGACCCAAGATGCCTTCACAGTGCAAACACATGGTGAAATGTTGTTAAAAGCACAAAACAAACAGGATAACGGGACAGATATTTTACTTTCTTGTCTCCTTGTGTAAGGTCAGATTTTAGGTGATGCATGTAAGAATAGCAGGTTGAAAAAAGCTAAATAAACCCCCCAAACATTTCTAACTTTTTCATAAGTGTTAATGTCTTAGTTTCCACTACTTATGAACTACTATCTAGAGGTTTGATGAGATTTTTCATTAGACTGTGTCTGCAGGCAGTTTTAAACCTGTGATCTGAGAAACCTGATGGTTTGATGGACTACTCTTAAATAGCATTCATGGAAGGTGACTAAGAGAAGTCAACCTACAGTTTAGAAGCTTAAAATCACTCTTAAGGTTTTATGCTTTCTCCAGTGGAAAGCATAGATGTTTCCTGAAATGGAAAAATGTCTGAAAAATGACCAATTAGAAAAATCGAAAAGGTAAACTCTAAACTAATCATATAGACCATGTCCAGGCAAAATTTACGTATTGAATCCTGTTTGGAGTACCTGTGTATTAAAGCGAAGATAAATAATCATGGAGTATACATACGTGAAAAATGGTATTTCATCTCATTGGATTTTAATATTTGTTTATCTATGAGAATCTTCTATGTCATTTAATGTAATGTGGTTCTCCGTAGTACCTTTTTAATAAAAGATTCAATATCCTGCTCCTGATATAGCTTATTCAAATAGCTGATTAATAAAGCTGCAAAAAAAAAGTAGGAACAGATTTTCTTTTACTGTGGTAGGATGACTCTATTAATGTAGAAACTTTGTGCAGCTTCTACTTCCCTTTCCATACACTACTCTATCTTTAATGTTTTATTTAAAATGCTCAAATTAAAAATAAATTTAACCCAAAACACTCATAAAGCTTGAATCTTTCTACAGCTATGGATCTTATTCTAGAGCAATTTCACAGGGCAATTTAATTAAAGGTCAATTTTATTAGCTGCTTCTGGTTGATTTTTCAGGAGGTGGGAGACTAAATCTATTTTGAAATCACAGTAAACAGAGATCTGGAAAGAATGGTCCATGAGGAGGGACTAAGTGAATTGGTACTGTTTTGTTTATATAGGACTGAGGGGAAGAATAATAACAATGTTAAAATCTGGAAAGAGAAAGGAGGGGATTAGAAATACTGGGCTTGAAGTGCTGGAAGAAAAAAATTATGTCAGACATAAGGAAAAAATTCAGCAATGTTCAAAGGATACAGAATTACTATAAAATAAATATTTATCCTATAAGTGTAAAGAAAAGTCCATAAATATTAAGATTTTATTTTAATTCCACACAGGTTCAGTAACATTGTCTGCCATTGTCTTTGAGGGAAGCAGGGCATAATAAACAAAAAGAGACAGAATTTAGGCTCTGAAATTGTTAAAAGTAGATCTTTATTCTCTATGGAGATACAGTGGAGTTAAGGAAGAACTTACAAAGATAGGGTTCAAGCCACAGGGAAAAGAATTTCAGAGTTTTAGTGCCCAGTTCTGAGAAATGCTAAGACACAGCATCATCTTTGACTGAATTCTTCCAAACTGGACACTTAAATAAGGCTTTGCCTTTCCATTTCTTTTTATTTGAAATACACTGTTAAAAATTCCAGAACTTGATGTTGACAAGAGCCTCTACCACAGAGATCAATAGTGTTAGAAAATAGATATTCCCATATATTACATCTAGATATTTTTTACTTGCTGTCATGAATATTATAACATCTTCTCCTTGTAATGCAATAATTAAGGTGGAGATGACATTTCCATTAAAAAGATCATATTACTCAGTGGGGAAAAACTAAATGTTCCAGCTGGGCTAAAGTTCAGCTTTGGAGGTATCTGTCTAGAAGAGAATGTTTCCATTAGATTCAGATTTTAAACTGAGATGTGTCTAAATAGAAGTTGTAGAAATATGTTTTTAGGCACCAAAATATCTGTCAAATGCTATCAAGAGAGAAGCATTCTGAGGCTGGATATTTGTCCAGCATAACGCTTGGCATGGGAATTACTCAGGTCATACTTCTCAGATTGGGATATAAATTCTTCTCCTGAACTGGATGAACAATTCCACAGTGAAATAATGGGGAATAAAGCATTTTAACTGAGGTGTGGCTCAGTTCTCAATATTGGGCCTTTAATGGCTGAAAAAATGCAGGTGGCATTTGAAAGGAAGATCCTGCTCAGTTCTCCAGATATGCCCTGATGTTCCCAAATTTCCCTTTCTCCTCCTCCCTTCAGACTCAAGCCAGGCCATGTCATCCTCAGAGGAACTACAGCATGTTTTTCCTCTGGTAATGCTTAGCCTATTTCCCTCCTGGTTTCTCCTTCTCCCTCAGTATCTCTCTGCTAGAAGGCTGAAGAACGGGACATAGCAAGGGACTGTTTTTAAGGAGCAGCAGGACACTCATGTAACTCAAGAGCAGAAAGCAGAGAAATCCTACAGCCATCCCAGACCCCCACAATAAAGCACCCAGGATGTGTGTAGAGGAGAGAGAGTCTGAGCCCCAAACACCCAGGAAGTTTTGTTCTATAATCATCTCCTAATGCAATTATTAGGAGTGGAAAAATAAAATGCAATCAGAATGGATCCTGATACATTCATGAGAGAGAATAAATGATCTGGCACTTGGGCTAGTAAGGCCAGGTCCAAGTCACCCTGTCACACCCATCCTCAAGAAGGATGTAATTTGGCTCTTACTCTGTCCTAAGGATCAACCTGGGTAGAGCTGTAAGCGTATGTGATTTGTGGCATAAGGACTAAGACTAAACATTGTGTCCCTTGGTATAAGGCTAAAACAATGACTCATCATCTTGCTGACTGTTCTCACAACAGCACAAGGTCTTCTATTATGCTGGATTTTCATCTTTTAGCAGACTACTTGTTATACACTATTTACTTGAAAAGCAAAGCAGCCAGAAAGTTTCTTTAATGAGAACAAAAGATTCTGATCTCTGCTCACTCCTCATTTATCTCAAATCCATGTTCCAAAGTCAGCAGTGAGTGTAAGTGGGGGAAGAAAAGAAGGAGGCATAAGAGTTAGCTAAAAGAGACCAAACCGCAAAGATAACAGAGGCCAATAACACACATGACAAATTTAGACAAAGGAAAATAAGATTAGAAATTATGTGAGAGGATCTAATGCAGTCAAATTAAGGCAATCCAGAACAACGGCTGGCGCTTTAAGTCACATTCTGTCTTCATTTGTGCATGAGTTGTATGGGATATCAGGCAGGGCAGAGTCTGGCCTTCCATTAAGCACTCTGTACAATATACTGGAACTGCTTTGATGTAGCCTGGTACTGGTTCTGATGGCAGGCACGAATACATGTAACATGTAAATCTACAATACTTTCTAAATGCAAACTACAGTATAAAATATCTTGCCTGTATTTTGTGTGATTTTGTCCTCTTAAATTTTACAAAATTTATATATAAATAACCTCTTCATATCAAGACTTTTAATTTAAATCATTATCATCAGTGCAAATGCAGGAAAACTTTTCTTCATGATACAGAAACTCAGCTGTTCCTTTGAAGCTATTTCACAACAGTCTTCCTCCCCAGTTCACCATAAAATTAGCCCTAACAGATATCTAGCTTGGATCACAGTTGTTTGGTTGTTTTTTTTTTCCTTTTGACATCTTTCTTTGCACTTTGCCCCTCCGACAGTTCTCCCTGAATCATTATCCAATCATATTATATTGTCAAGCTTCTCAGTTAAAAGCACAGAAGTAGAGATTAAATGTCACTTGTTCTGTTTGCACATTTCTCAGTTTCCCTCAAAGCACATCATGATAGGACCTAAGTGGTTTCTGCCTGAAATACAAGCATACATGCTGAATGAGATCCCTAGGGGAGAGTGGCAGGAGG
>VZTV01101629.1:0-11954 GCA_013400875.1 Anhinga rufa
AGGGACAGCTCTTCACACTGTATAGATTTCTTGATATAAAGAGGAACACCTCTGCCCCTCCTTCCTTGCCTGTCCCTTCTGAACAGCCTGTAGCCATTGATAGCCACATTCCAGTCATGGGATTCAACCCACCAGGTTTCAGTAATGGCAAATAGGTTGTAGCTTTCTAGCAGCATGGTAGTTTCCAACTCCTCCTGTTTGTTTCCCATACTGTGATAATAACCAATATATTTTTGTTAGAGAACTCCCTGATGTGTCTCGCTGAAGCACCCTGAGTTGTAACAGGTGACAGCAGCGATGAGGAAATATCTAACAGTACAAGAATTGAGATTATCCTTATCACAAGCCAGGTGCTACCTGCACATCCATGAACAAGTATTTTATGACTTGTAGAAATGACACCTGCTCCAAGGCTGGACTTGCTGAACTGGAAGAGCAGAGAAAGGGGCACTGGAGACACTCAGGAATGCTGCAGCCCCAGCCCACCTCCTAACTGGAATCCCTGAGCATCTGCATGAGGAAGTTGGGTCTCACAATCACGAGAGACTGAGACAGGACAAGCTCTCGGAGCCAGGCCAAGGCTCACGATAGGAATAAATGATGGGACATAGCAGTGTTGTGTCCTGCCGGTCTAGAAGTGGCTGTGGCATTCTGTGACTTTGGCAAGCTACCTCATGCTGGCTTTCCTTCTTAAAAGTACATAGTAATGCTAAGAAGAGAAGACTTAGTTGATCTGGTATGGAGCTCCCACTTTTGGTGGGAGCAGGAAGAGAGCACAGAGTCATTATGCATAGGGACAGGAACCCCTTTCTGCCCCCACCTGTAAGCTAGTTTTGAAGGTTTAGTGGGTCATTTTTATTATCTGGGGAAATTAGCACTGTTTTTGTACTCCAAGTTTGAGTTGCATGGCCATGATAGAGCTGGTTTTAAAATAGATACTTGCATACTCTTAGCAGGACAGCTGTGGAAGTACTGAAACCAATGTGTGCTGCAACATCTACCTAAGCAGCTCAGTAAGTTGTCAAGCTGTTAGTTTTAAGATGTCTTTGGTATGCCTACATTAAATGTAGTAACAATATATTTTGCCACAGTCCTGCTTATGTACCTTTTGACAGTATCCTGCTCATCTACACAGAGCATAAAAAGTCCTGTTGCCCTTTACGCAGCAGGAATCAGAGTAATATTAGACATTTTCATCAGCCAGCATTGGACGTCATAGCCCAACACATATTTAAACTTTGCTACATGTCTGGGGTATTCGGTTACTAAAAAGAGCTTGATTGCTTCTTGTGTTTGTCTCTTATGCCCACCAATCTCAGTTACAATTTAGCTATTTCCCCAGCTGAACAATGCTAATGACTTTGAAAGGCAGTTAAGTGGAAGATAAATTTCAATTAGCAGGTAAAAACCTTAAGGTAAGCTGTGGTAGGGCATATATTTTTTTAGCCTGAACTTCTCATACAAATTACTATCTATATCTGTTCAGTGTAAAGCAAAGATGAAAGAACCCCCGACACACGCACAATTTCTAGTCACCCCCTACCAAAAAGCAATTAACTCCCACACCTTCCCAGGGCATTAGTATAGAGCTGAGCTGAGGGAAAGAAACGTGAAAATGCATCCTTCCATAATGCGTTACTGTTGTTTTTAACTGGGCTGGTAAGTTCTAGTATGGGCTTCCAGCTCTAAATGCATGAGAGGGTAGCAAAATGAGTGCAAGCTATTACACATAATGGGTACAGTTTCATGCAATCATAGCTGAAAGAATTGTTAGAAGTGACGATTAAAGGTGCAAGAAAAGTCAGTTTATTTCTCTTGTCGCATTGTACAAGAGAAAGGGGGCAGCATGTGAAACAGAAAACAAATGCATTCAGAAGCAATAAAATAATTTGAGAGGCTAAGCAACTAAACAATATTTAGTTGCTAAAGCAGACAAGGATACGTTTTTCTTGTACATGGTTGATTCCAACCCAGTAGCTAAAAACCTGACCTGAAATCTTGCTTCAACAATTTTTTCTTTATTTTATCATTAAACTTACCTTGTGCTATGAGAGAAAGACACACCAGAGTTAAAAGGGCAAACTGTTAGCTATGCAATAGTAGCATTCCACAGCACGTGGTGTTTACAGGTACCCTGAGATGTAATTACAAGACCCACACGAGAAGAACTTTTTGAGAAACTGGTGCAGGCCAGTGAGAGTGTTAATTAAATCCAGTACGAGGTTTTAGTGCCAGAAATTCCATTTGACAGGCACAAAACATTGCCACTCTCCCAGGGGAGCAAACTGCTGAAACGCACTGTGCAGTTCTAGGCAGATGCTGCCTCATAACAATTTGAGGATAATATCTCAGTCTCCCTGTGCTTTAGAACACAGTCCAGCCTCTAATTCTGGGGATAGAGGGAACTTCCGGAGATTATTTCATTACAAATCAGAGTAAGTTTTGTTTCTGTTGTTGGCTAATGTACCTTTTCCACCCTGCAATCTTGTTTTTCTCATGCTGGCCACAGAATAGATCCCTGAACACATGCACGATACTGACTCCTGTTTTCTGGTGTAAAACCAAAGCCAGAAGTTAATGTATAGGTCAAGAGAAGGTGAGGCAGACATAAGCATTTCCAAAGAGGTAGCCAAAATGGACAAACACAAATTTCCACCTATGCTGGAGAGCAGCCTGTGCAGTACTGCAGAAAGTAACTCCATGGAGGACCCCACAGAGAAAAACCTTCAGTATACTGCAGAGGGCAAATTCACAGGGTTGTTTCTCTTCCTCTTCCTCCTCTCAGATAAATGAGTTGCAGGGAATGTAGGAGACAGACTGTATTTGCATGAAGGATTCTGTGTCCTGGCCCAAGGAATGATCAGAAAAGTAACAGGAGCTCTTAGAAACCACGTAATCTGAACAGATGCAGTGCTGTTAAAGTTCAGTGGATAAACTAGGTTTTATTTTCTACAGCATCTCTTTAAATACAGTAACAAGAAGTCAGCAGGTTCATGGGTACATACCCACTGGAATGTTTTGCTGAACATTAATAACTCCACAGCACTAGGTTCCAGCTATGTGGGCCAAAACAAACATAAAACCGTTTTTGGTTTCAATCCTGCACATAACCTCTGGGAATTACATTGAAACTTCCTGTTTTGCTCGCTACCTACCATGAGTTTCACAGCCTACAAATGCAAGCTAGTGAAGAGCTTTCAGAGAATCATACTTGGAAGGAAACCAAGGAGTAAGAAGACAGCCTCAGAGTAATACTTGAAAATGAAATATGGGTGGGGAAAGGGGCTTGTGAAAAGGAAACCATTCAGCCCAGATCCCTTTTCAAAGTCACAGTACCAAACCAGCAAGGTCCTCGTGCTGAACTTCAACACAAGAGCTGCACCCCAGCAGCCTCCTGGCTCTTCACAGACATCTCCACCATACTCTGTGTCTGCAGGCACTGAGAGGAACAGAAATGTTCTCCCTGCTCTGTGAGTTTAAATAAAGGTGGAAGCAAGCATTTGTTTTACTGAACAGTGATACTTCTCCATGCATGAATACTCACTTTGATTGGGCTTCAGCTGCTGTTACTTTGCTGCCGCTTTGCCTCTGCATATTGTTTGTTACTTTCCTTGCCTCTGCATGGGCACAGGAGGAGAGCCTGAAACACTGGGGTAGCCACTTGAGAATGACCATTACTGATTTTCTAAAGGGTAGATTTCCACTTTATTAAAACCTATGATAACATTGGTGAGCACAGGGCTGCTATTTCACTTCAATCCAGAGTCAGTAGTGAGAGAGAGCAAAGTCTTGAACAATTTAGTGCTTCTTCACATACAAAAATTCAATTTGACTGGGCTTTGGAGGCTGCTACTTTGCTGTGTGACAGTTAGGTCCTCCTGTCTGTGAAATAACTAAAACCTTGGTGACAGCGTGGTGACTACAGCCATACAACCAGCCTAAAAGTCGGACCACTTTTTGCTTTATTTCTTTACTTTAAACAAGGGGAAACATAATCCTTAGCCATTTATTAGTAGCACTGAAAAATTTCACATGCTCACAAGCACTTTAAGAAGGCTTTGGTCTGAAAAATAATAATTACCAACTTTCCCTAAAATATATAAACCTCATGAGTATCTTTAAATATGCTCCACTTTTTGGGCCCCAATTCGGCAAAAAAAACTAGGACATTCATTTATGACCCATTTTCTATTATTAGGAATAAATCAGTTTGCAGTAGTAACAGATAATAGAGCCCAATGCTGTGATAACAGGAAAGACAACATACTGACATTCGTTGCAATAAAAACACGTGCACAGAAATCTTTTTTCCACGTTCTGGGAAGCAGATGGCCATTACAAATAAATGCCAAAAAATATTAGGCAGAATTTTTTTCTGCACATCATGTTTCTTATCCATGCTCCAAAGCTTCTTTCAATCACAAGAGCAATTATATTTCTTGCAGAGATTCCAAATGCAAGGGATTTCTAAAAGGTGGTGATTAACAAGGCCAACACAGAGTCTATATTAAAAAATGCTTTCAAAAGATACTGTTGCCAAAAGCAGGTCTACGGTTTTATAACGAATACTATCTAATTATTCATTCCTACCAATGCTACAAGAGTAGGGGGCTGAAAGTCCTGATACCCACCTCCACCCCCTGTAATCATTATCCCATCACTCTGCTTAGGCAAGAAACAAAAAGGGGGCAAGTGAAATTTCATTTCTACTCCACTCTGACTTTCCAGCAGACTATTGCTGGTACAAGCCAGGCCCGCGCCTCCAAAGCAATGAGGTAAGCACCAAATAATGGCATTTAAGCCTAAACAAGTAAGTTGATGGGCTTGGCGTGCTCTCTAGTGTTAGGACCTCCCCACCCATGCAGCACGGCTGCATATGCATGCAATACAGTTACAGCATCTTTTTCTAATGCATGTGCATCTCTCTCAAGGGCCCTCAATCAAAGATCTGATGGATCCCCTCAGCCAGCACATAACTGTTGTGCTTTGTTGTCAGCACAAGGCTCTCAGCTATTCAAATCTCATCACCTTAATCACCTTCACATCCTGCTCCTCCCACTCCTGTAGCCATCCCTAAGTCCTCATGCCACCAGTTCCACATTACACTTGTGTGCCCTTCCCTCTTTTTGTGTCTACACACATTCAGGAACAAGTTAGTGGATGGGAAATCCACAGAAGGTTATCAAATATGCAGAAAGGCTGTGAAACAGGGAGAAATATCACATACATTTGGCCTGCTGCCATGGTCTTCCATCAGCAGCTACTTCTTCCCTTTTTTCCAAGCTATCTATCTTTACTAAATAAATAATTACACAATTAGCAGGGTTTTACACCTGTCATTGACTCCCTTACACATTTCAGCCACCAGTGAACTTCAGTTCCAGGAATATCCGTGTGCGCTGAAGCTCCCTAGAGCTGGGTCTCACCATATCAGGGATGCTTGGCACTTCCTCTCTGACCTTATGCTGCATTTCCTCATTGGTCTTAGGCATATTCAGCTTCTGATGTAGCCTTTGCTCCAGGATTCACACTTGGCCCAGTCCATTGTTTGAGAATTCAAGAATCTTTCATCTACTTCTCTCCAGAGGAGTATCACCAGTTGATTTGCTTCCTGCCACAGCAGGACTCTCTCCTGGACTAAGTAGCATCCATTTCAGGGTCCTGACCTTTCTGGTCCTCCCACAGGACCTTAGCCTCTGTCTTGGCATGCTGGAGTAAGCACTTGCACTGAGACCTCTTGCTGCTGCCTCAGGACCTCGTTGCTTTTGTTGATGTCTTGTAAAATTTTCCCCTCTCGCTGTTTTCCAGTTTCCTACAGCATCTACTCATTCTGTAATGGCCTTGTTCAGCTCAGTGATATGCAAAACCTGGGCTAGACAGGCCTTCAGTCAGATCCTATATCACTGCTTTAATGCATATCTGTCCTGACCCTTCCATGTCCCTTCATTCTCACCCAAAACCTGCATATCTGCAAGCAGTTAAACCAAGAAAAGAAAGTGTACGGAAATTCTGGCCTTTGTTTTCTTCGGTCTTTCCCAGCATATCTGCTAAAACCTTCTCTTCGGCACTCCTATAACACGCTCTGGAAGTGGTGCTTTTGTAGGGGATCCAGTTGGCTGCTCTTCTCCAGGAGGAAGGGATGCGTGCCAAGGAGCACAGCTGGACAAGGCTGAAAACTTCCTTCTTAAACTTCTTTCATCATTGATGAGGACTCCAACAAGGGCTGTAGCCATGTGACTGGTAGCCCTGAATGCAGTGGCATTGCAAGAGGTGGAGCCCAGAACTCTGCCTGGAAACACAGGTCTGCCAAAGAGTGCTACTCGGACTTCACTCTCCCAGGGAGTAAACCACCAGACAACGGGGTCTAAGAGATTCATGCCCTGCACATTTATTTTTAAAATCAATCATCTTTTTTCTCCTGAGGCATAATATAAAATCTTATTCACAATAACACTGACATAACAGTTCCTAAAACCTTTCTTATAAGGCCCTGATGGGACAATAAAGCTGGGTATTAACCTAGCTATATTTCATAAACCAGAATTCTCAGTATTGTGAACTAGAGAGCCTCTGGTGTGACTACCCTTGTCTCTGCAGCAGCTCAGTTAGGAAAGATATTTTTCCTTCACTACTAGTGGAAAGACAAGTGACTAGTTAATGGTGTTTTACTAGGGTAAACTATTTAACAGATTTCCCTGAATTTTGGTAAAGCTACAGGAAGAAACCAGAACAAACCAACTGATTTCTCACAGGTCTATCTGGAACAAAAGGCGGAGGCTGCATTGTTGTCTGCAGACCTGCTGTTCCTATCTGGAGAATCTCTTCACCAGCCTAATTGAATTACAGTACAGCACTACCAAGGAATTTACAGTTCCAAAGAGATTTAAAATGAAGACAAATAATGCAGAAAAAAATAATTGACTTTTTTAAGACTACCCGCAGGGTTAGTCCACACTACAGGCATTGCTGTGACTGTATGTTCTACAGACACATCTAACCTAGCATTAAAATTTTCCAGCAGCCTACGGTCAGCATCATAGATGTGCAGAACCCCACACTGATGCTGTTCTGTAAAATCAGTGGCAGCACTAAGGATGAAACTGTAAGACTTGCATTTGTACTAGTAAATAAAACAGTCTAGGCACTTTTCTGTAGCCTGAAGCAATGCAACATGGCCTGGCACATGTACACAAAGCTGAACTGTTCCCCTTTGCCTCCAGACCTGATGGTCATATCTGAACCACCCATTAGGAAAGGTCTGTGGCATTCAATCCTTTTTGTTTCCTGCAATATTGCTAGCTGGCATGGACCAAATCTGTGCCATGGAGCACTGTAACAATTAAACAAGCTGCATGATGGTGGACCAGTGCCCTGGTCCTGTTGTACTTTATAGTATAGACGTAGCCTACAGGTAGTGATCTTCTATAGCCTTTTAAAAACCTCTCTGGGGCCACCCCAGTTTAGCAGTTTTAGTTGCTTACCCCAGTGGATAGTGGATCCTCAGGCCTTGCCTGAGAAAAATAGCAGTGCTCTGTATCTCACTCATAAATAGGTAAAGGGCTTCCTTCACTTGGAAACATTGAGCCATGAACATTTCTAATAGTGTCACATGTAAGCCATATCAAACAGTCGAAGAAGAACTTGTATTAGAAAACAAAAATAATAACCATGGCTGCCTAGTTTGTGAGAGGATTTGGAAATGAGAAGGAACTGAAGAGGTATATGGGATAAGTTTGGGGAACAGTCCCCAGTAGATCCTGGGGCAAGGAGGCTGTGACGGCACAGACACTGGGGTGACTAGGAGGAACCTCAAGGTGAAGAGGTTGTTCCTGGGGATTTCGGGGATGGTGGGAATGGTGCAGAGACAGTGAGGGGAGCCATGGAAATGGCAGGGCAGAAGTAACCAGGTATGTTTGTTAGAGCAAAGATGCCTCATAATGATGAGCTCCAACAGATACATCCCCGCATTCACCCATTCCTTACAGGGATACGGCAGGTGCCTCCCCAGCTGGTTTTGTTAAACCCAGCCGTGTTTAACATAGGACAGATTCCCTCTCTGCGATATTAGGTGATGCTGCTTGTTGGAAAAACACACCAAAGTTGTTGTGCATGTGGTTTTTTATCACCATTTGTGATAGCATAGTCCTATAAGTTGTAAAAAGTTATATACAAACCAAATAAAAAACCTGAAATATTTCTGAATTTTCAGCTTTCTGTGTTTTTTCAGACCAGAAATAAGTATGGATAAAATACAGTTCTCTCACTCTCCTGGTTTTATTGCTATCATACTTATTACAGACTGGATCCAAAACTCACTGATTTTAAAAGGAGCTTCCACACAAAGAAAATGGCCTCAGTGTCCTAACTATTGACATGAACATTTTAAAAACCTCAACATCTATGAAGCTTTAGGCTCCTTTAACTTAGTGCTTAAAAATAGCGAGAAAAATAGTAGGAAAACTATGTGCCTAATTGCATTTATTAAGGGTCAGCTAAGTTTTGAATTTACTTTTTGATTTCTGTAGGAAGAAGCTGCACAATTCAATTAGGATTTGATGATACCAGCACCAATGCCACAGGCACAACCCCTATCCCCTCAGGAAGGGCAACCACTTCTCCACTGAAAGGCCTGATGCACATTAGCGCAATGGTTTGTGGGTTGCTGAAAGCTTTTAAATTACATGTTTCAGATTAAAAGGATATGCACGGAGGAAAAAAAAAAGAAAAAAAGAAAAAAAATCCAAAAATACACCATCTGAAGTATATGGAACACCAGCTCCAATCTGAATTAAATTTCCTGCTGCCCTGACATCCTACTGATAGTGATTCTTGCTGCAGGGTTCTCTGCCTGCTAGTATAAGACAGCACGTACCTCCACAGCCACTCAGACCTCCCCTGTCCTTTCCCTGCAAGCTCTCCCTCCTCCTCCTCCCCACCTTGCACTGGGTTTCTTCCACTCCTCGAACTCCACAACCCAGGCAGCCCTCCAGCTGACAGCCAGTACACAGGCACACACCACCTTGCCTCACCGCTGGGAGATGGCAGCTACCTTTGTGAGGAGACTCATGGCCATGCACTGCAGAACTCTGGCACGGCCATTTTGTGGGTACCAGCTTCACAGGTGAAGGCCTAAGATGGCGGCCATTTTAACTCATGGGAACTGGGCAAACTGGCCTTACACCCTGCTGTCCTCCTCAGGGGATGAAACACCCAGAGATCACCTATAAGAAAGGGAACTGAAGACAGGTAAGATACATGATTTGTTTAAAATCATGGAGGCACTTTCCTCTGCAAAGGAAACTGGGCCCACATCTCCACACATTTCCCAAGCTCCAGCCACTGCCTCATTTGCCCAGACCAGGCTGAGGCGGGCGCGGTGGCAGCACCTCGCCCGGGGGTGCTGGGGGCAGGGGAGCAGGCCGGGGCTGTGCCTAGAGGCACGATGGAATTTGGAGACACAGGGCTCCCATTCTGTGTGCGTGCGTGGGCTGAGCGAGAAGCCCACATTGGTCACACCCTGAGGTCAGGCCGTGGGAATGTAAAACAAGAGGAGCCAGATCAAAAGCGGGGTTTCTTCTGTTTGTTTCTCTGTCAGATCTTGTGTTCAGAGGGCAAGCTTGTTGGAATACGTTTTCAGATACAATGTGCTGGAGAGTACCGGTACACAGCTGCAAATTAAGTAAGAATCGGGCGTGAAGCTCTAAACTGCTGAAAAATAGGAACAAGAAAAGGAGAAAACAGAGGTTTAATGAAGTGAACATTACCTTTTTAACATTGATCTTTGACTGATCTTAGGCTCTGGATAGTGGAAGCAGGAGAGAAGGAAAAGTTAAAGAAAAAAATTATCTTAAGAACACCTTGATCCTTAAGAAAGAGAATATTCCTTTGGGCAGGCATGACATAAACCAGAATTAACTTGAGGAACCGATCCGTGAAATTAGCCTTGCTAATGGTATTTCAAGTACTTTTCAGTACTTGAAGATGAAATTCAGCTGTGGTTTGAGAGCAAAAGGACTTCCAGGAATTAATCCGATCTCCCAGCTCTGCTTGGCACCGCATCAGAGGAGGAGGAACTGGGTGGTGAGCAGGCTTTGAGCTGAGGGTATCAGATGGAAGTTTTGCTTCTCCATCCTCTGTGAGATGAGCTGGCTTGGGAAAGCACCATATTTATAAGCAATAGTTTGTGACACAGCTTTAGCACATTTAAAATGCACAAATAAATCTGAACGTAACTGTTTAGTAACTATTCTTTGCAGTGTGACAAATAATGTTTCAATATTTGCATGCCCAGGCATCAGTAAACTTCTTGAAAAATAAGCCTAAAGCACTATTTTTGCACCTAAATTAGTGGCTTGCTTTTCAGATATCCAAGGTGCCCAGCCATCATCACTGACTCCAGAGGAAGCTCTTGGAAGCAGATCAAAAAGAGGAGGGGAAGAGGGGAACAAAACAGATTGTGGAGCCAGATCATACTTTCTGATTATTTGGGCCCAACACAGCCACAGCACACCCAGGAGTTGGTGACGGGAAGCTCTGAATTTCACAAATGGCTTCCAACTCTCTTTTGTCTGTAGAGCAGAGTATACAGAAACCAAGAAGCTGGCAGCAAACAAACGTTTACTGCCTTCTTGTCTGCAAGATGAACGATGACACACTCTCCTGCATCTGGGGGCTGCCGCAGCATGAGCAAAGATGGGAAGAAGTACATCATGACATTAATTCTTTGGCAGAACAAGGAGTTACTTACATCAAGGGCAATTCCACACTGTTTCAGAAGGGCGCTCATCCCACACACAGCTATCTGGACCCCTTGTGCACACAGAGCAGCTGCTGAAGGACTGCACAGCTATTCCTCTGAAGCTCGCTCCCATTACTTGTCTTTCTCCTCCAAGCCAGAGAAAAAGAAAAAAACCCAGTAGACTAGATATTTTAGTGGCATGGACGACATGACCAGGAGCTAAATACCATATGTCTTCTGTCTTGATTTTAAGAATACAAGTTGAGGGCAGCAGACATAGCTTGTTAACAAGTTCCTGAGGCTCAAAAGCCTCAGGAAATTAAAAAAAAAAATGAAATGAAGCTAAAGGGAGAGCTTTGCTTTCCACAATTCACTTGCTCAGCATTTCTGCCACTGGGCCAGTGAAGGCTGGGATCCGCTTCTCCACAGAGACAAAGGTTTAAGTATTGTGAACAAGAGACAGGCAGTGATTATTTTTTTCATGTTAACTCAAATAAAGCATACTTACTAGATGTCATTTGTGAGGGCAATAGAATATGCACGTCACCTTTCACACCTCAAATTAGATGAATACCTGTTAGAGTAGTAGTTAAATATTATCAGAAGCAACAAAGTGGCATCAGGATCTGCAGCCATTCTTTAATAATTTGAACAATGAGAGAAGAGCAGGTGCTGATGGTAGAGGTGAGGGCTTAAAACTCATATAAGTTGCCATCTATTTGCTTCATCCGGGACTGGCTGACTTGACTTGACCAGAAGATGAAGCACATGGCCCTTTATATTTATATATATGTCTTATATAATGGAAAAAAGCTTTTTTTCATGTGCTGAGCTGAAATAATTTGTATGTGGAAATTTAGGAAAATGCACATAAATAATTCCCATGCTATGATTTGTTTTTTTCTGGAAAAGCTGAACAGAAGTATTTTAAATAAACTCTCTGAAAAAATATGGCAACTGCTGCATTAAAAGTTAAGCTGAACTTAAGTTAAACATATAAAAATTGTTTTAGAATGTTAGGACAGCCTCAGAAATACCCCCATGCATAGAAAAATTTGGATATCATTTTAGCGTTGAGGACTATGAGAGAGAAAGGCAGGAATTCCTAACGGAAGGGAATGACAATCATCAAAGGATTTACATGTTAAAAAACCAGGATTCTACCAGAGATCATCTACTTCAAAGAAAAGCACCATCTGTCACCCACCCGCCCCCC
>VZTV01101631.1:1641-11800 GCA_013400875.1 Anhinga rufa
AAAATAAAAGGTGTTTTTTCTGCTCAGTATTCCACACTGTCACAGCTGCAAGAAAATACATGGATATTTATGTCTGCATTTTAGCAAAGTACACCTGCCTTGTCTATCAGCCTTGGCCTTAGCCAAGGTGCAGCCACCACCCTGCATCACAACTGACCCTCCAACCATTTTAGGAATCTGGATCCAAACAATNCAACTACCTTCAGGACCTATCTAAAATTTTTGGAAGTTTCCAGTTGTCTCACCTGCTTGCAGGTCCTTACGTACTCACACATCTTATGTAACATCCCCTTACTAAAGCCACAGAATTTTTGTGCTGGTTTGTACTGCCTAATATTTAAGCATATATGCAAGAAGTCAGTGCCTTCAGTGAATCAACCTCTTCTTGAGTTGAGATATGGAGATATATCTGATGAAAGAGGGGAAAGAGATTTTTTTGTTTGTCTTTCTGCATATATCTCCCAAATGGGGTCTGCTGAGGTAGCAGCGATGCAATACCTCTTTTGATGACATTCTTGAAGAGTCAAAAGTTAGGAAAATAACCTTTGAGCACACCAAGAAGACTGTTTATCACATAGAAATTCTGGTCACCTGTTTGGAGTTTAACTACAACCACAGGATGTCTCTTAACGTCTCCATTGGAACATTAAACTGGAGCTGAGCTTACTGGTCACTTACCAGCTTTTGCTGGTTTCTCATCGGGGAGAAGAATAAGTGCTACCCTGGTTAGTAAAAATTGCTAGATTTCCCCTAAGAGTAAAGTTTGGTGTTGAGACAAGATGCCCAAGCTTATCACACCAATAACAAATTCCCTTCTGGGAAGGTCCTACCCCATCTTTCTCATTAGCTTGATCCCAATTCTGTCTAAGCGTTAGCTGGTCATCTTAGTCATTATTAACCTTGCCCCTGTCTAGCTAAAAGAAGAACTTTAGCCAAAAAGGCAACGTCTGTAACGTGTATGGTATGCACTCCTTACCCTCCTCTGGATGTTCTCTGTCACAATGGAGACAGGACTTCTTCCAGGATGAGGATGTTGGTCACCTAGACAAGATGCCATGAGGGAAGGGGTACACCTCTCAGCAGGTGTCATGAAGGCATACCTCCCAGCATCGGCAGAGAGAGACAAGGAGCTACCTTGTCCTCGCATTTACCCTTTATCCCCCAGGGACAATGCCGGGTACAGCACAGCACAAGGGACTGGCGTAGAGCTGAGCACGACTGCCAAGGGAAAGAAATCCTTTCAGTGGTCTCACCCAAAAGTAGAAACTGCTGGAATGTCAACTTCAATGCATACCTGATATTCAGAGAGGAAAAAGCTGGCATAATGAGGCACAACTGTGTAGCTTGCAGTAAAGGGGACCTTTAACAGTAAAATCTCTAGACCTAAACCTGTCAGAGACACCATACTATTGTAGCTTCCTTATCTTCAACAGGATTTGCTCATGATCAGTACATTAAAATGAGACCACCTGTCAGTGAACAGAACTGATGGCAAATACTTTATCACTAAATACAACCATTCAAAAAAAGACAGCTCTGGAGATTGACAGTCTAGGCTTAAACACCCTCCTGAGTGAATCACACTGCTCCTAGGACAAAAACTATGAAAGAAATATGAAACAAGCACAAAAATGTCATATTTTGCAGAGGAATAAGATGGAGTTATTGAGCAGAGCTCTTCTCAAAAAATGTTTTTTAATCATATTTGTGAACTTGATTCTGATCTCCAAATATATAATCTGTCAGGTCCACGTGACATTTCCATTGCTGATAAACTATGTTCAAATATATCAGGTAGAGGATGGCCTGCTTGTTTAAAGTACTAATTGTCAATTTTAATGGATGGCTAGCAAGAAAATTTGCAATCCTGTGTTAGTGGAAAACGGCACAGACAAAATTATATGGGCAAAATTTCTTCATTTTTTTAAAAGCATTTTCCATAGCTATTCAATGTTTTAAATTCATATGCTTTCAAAGCCAAGTGCATTCCAGAGGAGTGAAGGATTTAAGAGTTGTGGCGTTTTTGTTGTTGTTTTTAAGAGTTAGGGATACTGGGATTGCTCAGTCTATAGGGAAGTTAGTGCAGTTTGAAAAGTGGATGGATAAACATCTTTACTGCCACAGCAAATGAAACCTGATACTGATTTTTCTTATCCATACTGTAGATGTCACGTCAAGTTACACAGATGTAAATCCACTGGAAACGATAGTTACTCTGTATTACTGATGGTCAAATATAGCAGAATTTGGACTGATATGAAGACAGAAAAACAACCAGGCAACTACATACATGAAAGAAAATAGTAACATAATATATTCTTTACTTAAGAACCCTGTGAAATATTTAAACACTGACATAAAATAGTTTTTCTATGAAAAATTTGCTGCTGAATTCCCAGGGCCACAAGCATTCTGAGAGTAGGTTTTCAGACTGTATGAGGTAGTATTAGTATGAATTTAGGCCAGCGTTTTCAAACCAGGCATTTAAAGCTAGGATAAATGCCTTTTTAGGTGCCAGGTATTCATCATTCATAGACACATAGATAACCACTAAGTTGGGCAGGACAGATGACACTCCAGCAGTAGATTTTAGGGATGCAACCCCTGCCTGTGTCAAATTAAGACAATTATGCTGCTGATCCACAATTACAAGAAGCAACCAGAAAAACTGGTGGTCTCTGGAAGTACTCAGCCTCATAAATGTAGAAACAGAATAGCAAAGTTTGGTTAGTAACTTGAGCTATATTGATGTCTGACATATAATCGGCATAATTTTTTCATGAGACGTAAACAATAAAAAAAGTCGTGTCAACCCACAAAATACACAGGAGCCCTAAAAATTAAGTAGTAGTACAGCAATCATATTTGAGCCAGCAGAGAATAAGCACTCTAAGTAGTAATACTTTTTAGTTGTTTTAGTTTTTGGTTTTGGTCAGCTTTATACCCAGGATGAAAAAACACCGCAGCAAGTTTTACCATAAATGGTTCTTTAAGGTGATCTCTATCTACTACAAAAGTACTTTACCTTTCCATTATCAGTCTTTAATCTTTTGGGAGAGTTTGAAGGACCAAGGAAGTTTCTAACCTCAGCCACTGCACACACGATGCATTCAAAAAGAAACCCTCAAAGCTCACACTCCTTAAATCAGTTACATTTGGTGCAAGGCTGGATTTCCTGCTTGTTTGCTTTTGGCCTTGCTGCATATTGGTTCAGGACTTAGGGCCGAACTCAGCTGCAAAGATAATGCCAAACCAGAACATTTCTTTTCCTCTGGCTGCCGAGGAAATCCCTGCTTTAGATTAGAAAATAACTAATGATTGTGTGTCCCTGTATGCTTTGGAGTAGGGCCCCTTATTTTATCTACATGGCAGCTACCTGTCAACGTGTGGTGCTTGGAGTAGCGCACTGGGAGTTCATACACACCAAGACTATCTAAACAGACCATTAAGTGCTAGTAAAGTAACACATGTGAACGACAGGTCAATAAATTTTAAACAACTTATGTTCACTGCAAAGACCTGGCTGTTTTAGAACAAGCTGTGTTTACATAAAATCAATTTTTACAAGCATCTAAATAATTAGGGAATATACCGCAATAATAATTATATTCTAAGTTCAATATAATAGTTCCAAAGGAATTCAACGAACCCCTTACTTGTTTACACAATTTTCTTTTTTTTCACAGGTCTGACTTCTTAAATAACACCTCCTCTTCACAGAAGATGTTCAAATTCCAACTTGTGTCCAAATGAGAAAGAACTGTTACTTTTTATACTAATGTGCCCTGATGCTCATCCCACTGCATATGTATGTACAGAATGACTGAGAGGTCAGTAATTCACACTTCTAACCTATGTTGTTATTTTACCCCTTCTAACAATATTTGTCAATACTTGTTTAAAATCAATCAATTTACCCAGTGCAATCTATGTATGCACGGAAAATGGGAATTATTTGAATTCAATTTCGAATCAAAAATTCAAAAGCTTTGGATTAAATAATGGTTGAGATCTCAACTTCCAGGTCTTTACACAATGTCAGTCTATTAATTTAAAAGCTGCATATGCGTACTCAAATAAACATACACACATGCCGAATGCACTCGCACCCAATTTCGAGTAGATGGCAAATAAAAGAACCCAAATTTCACAATAAAGACTAAACTAAATGTTATCCATAGCTACAATGGCAAAGGCACTGGCAAACTGATTTACAGGGCTGAGTTTCCACCTCATTTTTGTTGCTTTTCAGCTACAGGCAAAAGACTTTAGCATGTTGTGAGCGCTATAAATTCACATTTGCCACAAGAACCCATGATGCCATCTGTTCCCTAGAGCGTTTACGTAAAGTATGCCAATGCAAACCATCTGCAAACTGTTCTTGCATGTGAATTCTTGTGATAATGCAATGTGGTACATTTGCAATTTCAAGCAAAGACCACTTGAGCCTCTTTGTAATTGCCATGCTTAACTCAGATGTTCTATAGAAACCTCTTTAGCGCAGGATTGTGGGGTATTTTGTCGGTGGTTTTGCTGAAGTCCTTGATGTTAACTCTTTACCATTGTTTTCAGGTTTCATTACTGCAAGAGAATGGTGTACTTAAAGGTAAGGGCGGGAGGAGGGAACACAGAAGTGGGACATCTTCCATCCCCTTGAGGTAAGGGCTTTGAAAAAGACCCTCAGCCTTTTGAAAAAAAAAATAATAAAAAAAAGAGAGCAAGATCTTTGCTACTTATATTAAGAACTGGATTGCATAAACTGTAGTGGACAGCTGTAGGGTTGCAAAGCACTGTAATTCTTTCTATACATCATAGAATTACACCTCAGCTTCTCCTTTCCTCTTCATGAGTAACATTTTTTTCTTCTTGTTATTTTAAAAAGTTGATGTGAAACAAAATGCTTAGGAACTACATGCTGATATGCACTGATATTCTGAGTGGCAGCGGAAAGTTTCAGAAATAGTAATTGTGGAAAAAGTACACACACCCTTCCCAACAGCAGAAACCCCTGCAGATCCTACAGCTGCTGGGTCCCTGGCTAACTCTGTGCTAAATAGATACAATTTTGAGCCTTTAAACTATTTTCTAGGTTTCTCTAGTTGGCATGTAAATTTTCAATAACCACCCCTCTCCCTGCCCACTGAATTTAAATGCTGAATTTTGTATCTTGGGTCAAACCAGCTACTATGAGTAATCTGCGTGCATGCATGTTCTGCTTCCTTTGCCGAGTGGCCAGTATCAAAATTTGATATTATTTTTTTATATAGTACAATTTCATGCTTCTGCTGCTACCAAATATAATATAACTTCACTCTTCCCTACTACTCAAACATGCCTTTAGTAAAAACCACTCAGCAAAACAAAGATCTGGCAGAGTGCTTGGGTGACACCCTCAATTAGCCAGCGTGACACATGCCAGCGCTCAGCGCCACACACCAGGGCTGCCTGCTCTCTCCAGCTAGGAGCCCAGCTGACTCCAGTGCATTAGCTGATGGTTGAAGAGCATATTATAGACTGACTGTAGAAACGATTAGCAATTCTTAAAGATTCAATCAGCTTGTAATTTGGTTCAGTCTGCCCTCATGCTTTATGAAAATGACTGTCAGTCTGAATCTTCCCCACTCTGTGAGTGTTACTACAGGGAAATTTCTCTTGCCAGCTATCCCTGTACACCAGCCTCCTAACTAAATCCTAATAAAAGTCGCTCTGAGATTTCAATTTCCATCACTCACTCATTCCAGACAATGTTAAACATTGTGGAGGTTGACATGCACGACAATTAACTATAACTGAGAGTTATCATTTGTTTAAGTGCAGAGGCCTTATTTTCCATTATTTCCTTTTTAGTAGAAAAGAAAGCAAGCACTGACATATATGGTGCACCTCACATACCTTTTGCCAGTTCTACAGCCAGTGAATGCTAATTTTTAGTGCTAACTCTGCCTTCTTCAGCAAACCTGCTTCCTGGCTCCCTCCTGAGCCTCCAGGACTGGTACTCACCCCAGGCTATTTTCCAGAGTGGGTTATGCTGTGCTTTGCTGGGAGTTTTCAGCATGCTCAAAATTTATGCAAAAGAAAAAAGAAATGATCAAAGTAGTAGGAATACCTGAGCTTCTCTCCCTTCCATAGCTCACTTTCACTGAGCAAGCCCCAACAGCATCTGTCATTAACGCAATGGATTGCTTTGCCCAGACATCTGTGGGTCACATTATTTCACGACAAGGCTGCAGCAAGAGGGGAAAGTAAAACTGAGGCAGGTTATTAATCACTTACTCACTGTTTCCTGTACAGCATAGAGGAAATAATCAAGCAGTATAGTGGGTTATAAAGGGAGATTCCTGAGAAACAAAAATATGCAGTTCATTTAAGGCATTGCAGGAGGCCGTGTGATAGAGGCGGATTCAGTTTGTGGAAATTTGGCTTTATTTTATTTATGAGATTAAGTAACTAACAGCTGCCACATCTAAATGAGGGTATGATGGCACTCGCCCAGCATCTGAGAAGAGCAATGCTTCAGATTTACAAGTCTTCTTCCATTCATATCCAAAAAGCACATGGTTTGACCCAGAGCGGGTGGAACAAGCCCAAAACTACACTCGGTGATATTACACTACCAGGAACAGAGATCTGGAGGGAATTTGCCACATATAAATTAATGCCAGCCTTAACTGGAGTAACTTTGACTCATTGATACAGGCAGCTGTGTCCTCACTAGGGAGTTTTCTGGCTACGTATGATTTTACACATCTGTCAGCTTTAAATCAGGGATCCAAATATAGACTGCAGCGTGCCAGAACACTCTGTCAGTATGCCCCTTTCCCTTGGGCCTATAAAGCACTAAATGGGCAGAGACTCATCAGTGAGGAATCAAGTCCTGATCCTACCTGCATCCCATAATCCCGTCAATCTCAGTGGTGCAGAATGGGAGTCAATTAACAAAGCTGTGCAAGAGTTTTTAAACCTTCCCCCCAATCCCGCCACTGTCAGTCTGCAGCACACTGAATTTTTCTCCATTTTTTTCCCTGCCATGCAAACTGAAAACTGTAGGCAGTTTCCTGCCAGCAAGCAGTGTAGAAGGTCACAGGGTACACAGTGCAAGTGACAATGAATACCAAACTGAATGAGACTTTTTCTGAATCATCATTTCTGTGATGAATAACGGAGATAAAACTCCCTTTGAAGAATTTTCTAAAGCTACACTGAAGTAATCACCCAAAACACAACAGAGTGGCTTACAAGGAAGAGGGATACGGGGGCGGCATTTTGCCATTTTGCATGGTTTTTACCTACACTAAGGGAACAAGGCTTAGCACTGCTAGCTTTGGTAATTTATACGAGGTATTTCTAGTACTGACTCCTCTTCTGTTGGGTTTGCAGGACAACAGCAGCTCATCCCTGTTTCTGCTCCTCCTATGAAATTCTGAGGGAAAAAGACAGTAGTCAGAAACAGGGACAGAACTGGCATGCCAGCAGATGAAGAGGCTGTTATAATAGCTGCTTTGCATTTCAATAGCAATTTAGTTACAAAAAAAAAATAAATTAGCCAATTTAAGCAGTATCAACCTACAGGTAATGGTGATTATCACAGAAAAAATAGCCTCACATTTCACTAATATTATTGTTATTAGTATTGATGGAGCAATCTTCTAGTAGATGCTAAAACCTCTAACACCGTGATGCACAAAAAAAGTCAGTTCGGGGTTTGCTTTTTTTTATTACTGAGCTTTATATTTTAATCTTTAGAACTAGCCCAGTCATCAAAGACTGTGACCCCCGCGAGGGCACTAATTGAGGAATGGATAGAGTTTCCCAGAGACGCACAGCCCAGGGTAGTGAGGCTGCGCTGCCCTGCTACGGCGCTGCTGCGAGGAATACGTATATGACAAGACCTTTGGTCCGTAACTGTGATGGATACCAAGTTGCTACAGCAAATATTGCCCTGGATGACTGCCAAGGATTAATCTTTTGACAATTAGGAACTTGTTTCATTTTCCAGCATAAGCGAGGGTACGCCTTTGCTAACCTAATCTCAGTCTGAAAGATGTCAAGCATATTCTTTAATACAAAATTAAAAGACAGCCTGTTTTATCTTCAAAAGAAGTGACTGGAACATAGAAAATCACACTTAAATCTATCCTTGGATACAGGATTAGACAAAGACTGGCTGTGTTCTACTGATGTGTACAGCTTTCAATAACCTCTTAAAAATCACAGTTCTGGAAAAAAAAATCAAATGACAGAATCTGGTAGAAATTGTATTACTTTGTAGTGATCAAATTCTGTCCTTAGATGTATACGTTTGGGTCTCAATTTGACAGCAAGCCTGCATAACCAGAAAGCCTTCATCTGAGTGCAGAATCTGACCCGCAGATGCAGAAAAACATATATGTTTGACGTAGCAGATTTCTTTTCTTTCAGAAGAGTAGCATCTGGCCCTGAAAGTATTTTAACACACTGAGACTGATGCATTTGACATATTGTTGTCTTGCTGAGTTCCTTCCTTTATTTGGAGATGAAGAACTTGATAGCAGTCCGCATTACCAAGTGATTAATCAGTCACTTTTGTAAAGGTTATCTGTTAAAAATACATCTGATTAATTTGGTCCAGCGACAGAAGAGGAGCTATAGATCCCTTACGGCTGACCCAGAGGCCACCACTGTATAACAATGGACAGGTTTCATTTATAACGTGGTGAACACACCTGGAAATCTGCTTGTAATTAGAAAGTAATAATGAATCCATCTATCAAAAGGAGGCTGGTTTGTCAGCACTTCTGGATGCAAACCCTGATATTTACTGTAAATCCCTCTGGCTTTCCCAGGGAGGGGTGTGGGGTGTAATTGTAAATATGAGTCTTTGGCACCTCAAACTACAGCCTTTCCAGGCTCCAGTTTTAAGGAAGAGGTTTTTCTTTTTTTGGTGAATTCATGGTTCTTGTTCTAACAGTGAATAAAAGCAGCAAGTGATGAGTTACAGACATGAATCTTTTCCTTCAAACATTATTGTGTCTGTTTCAGCAGAGGAGAAAGATGCTTAAAGACTGATGATCTGAAAGACAAATGAGACCTTTACAAATGGAAAATGCTTGAATGAAGCAGAAGTAAGGGAGAATGATGATTCAAGAGAGTTGCGTATCTAGCATAAGTTCCTGACAAAGGGTGTATGTCATTCAGTAACTATTGAGATTATTGGGGTGATATTAAGGGTGTTTCACAAATAATCTGATTAACACGAGCTTCTGAAGAAGGCTCAGACTCAAAGAGGACTTTGAGATATTAGCTTTGGGAACTGGAAAAATAGAATTACCTTCAAAGGAAACTGTCAGAAAGGATGAAAGGGAATGAAAGGAGTTTGGAAGAGCCCTCACCACAGCTGCTAGTCTTTTTTATCAACATTCAGGTGGAGGTACCTGCAGAAACCAAAACTCCAGTTTCAAAAAGTAACCATAACAGGAACAGAGCCATTGCTCAAGGCACCTGAATGCCTCTATCACCCTGGGCAACTGGCACTGATAATCAAATATAAATAATGTCCCTGAATGAAAGCTGCAACAAAAGGGTTCAATACATTTCTGAATATTGACTCCTTCCAGAAACCAGAGCAATCCAGATAGGACCGAAAGAAAAATGGACATCAGTCTTTAGTGTAAAATCAGTTACAATCCAATTAAATGTCTACCAGAAAGCCAACATAAACACTCACATGCAGCAACAAAAGAGGAAACAAAACCATGTAAGATCAGCGCTCTAAAATCTAACAGCATAAGATGAAGAGACCTGGCCTGTTCCACAGCCACAGACAGATGATTAAAGCATAAAACACACATGTCAGAATAAAACTGTTAAATAAATCATTTTACAAGGAGGAATTTTAAAGTTTATTTCCACCGTCTTCTTGGCAACTAGCTAATTACCTGCTTATATCTTCTTAAGATGAGGAGGAAGCTGAAAAGAGGCCATTAATAAATCAGATGTTCCCCAGCAGCCCCAAGCCTTTAAACACAGTGGACAGCGGTTTTTACTATGGGAGAGCATAGCCAAGCTCATAACAACATTACTCAAAAAGTCCAAACACCCCTTCAGCCGCCAGTCTTCTCAAGTGTTTGTGGGGAAAAGGTCCATTAAGGAAACTCTAGAATATACACACATGGAAGAAAGT
>VZTV01101639.1:0-13562 GCA_013400875.1 Anhinga rufa
CCACACACCCCCCGCAACAGTCTCCCACACACAGCTCCAGCCGGAGGCAGCAGCAGAAGTAAAATCTCAGCCTATATGTTTCCAGGCTGGCAAAGTGACAAGCAAGAGGGAATGGATCTGTCTCTGCCGGTGCTGAGCCTCTGTCACGTTCAAGGCATACTGGGGACACAGCCCATGGCTGGGGATGCAGCCCCAGGGCCAGCATCCCTCTGTCCCACCACCCACACCAGCCTTCCACAGCCCCAGCCCACAGCCCACCACCTTCCCACTCCCCCCAGCCTCTAAAATAACAGAATCGGCTCCAAAATTACCATAATTTCCTGTCCTTCCTTAACAGAGAATGATGCCAGCCCTTCCCCCATGCTCCCCCGGCTCCACACATTCCCTGCCACTTCTGTAATGCAATTACAAGGGCTGGAGAGGACCTGGATGAGGCCCAGCTTTAAGATCATGACTTTGCAAAGACAGGATTGAAAAATGTTAGCAGGCAAGGGGGGAAAGATTTGCAGCCTCCCAAAGCACTGGCGAGTCATTATTTCCAGCCAGTGGAGCTGCTGGGCTGCTGCTCTGCCAGGCAGAGGCAGAACAAAAGGCCACAATGTCTCTAAAATAGGGACCTAAAATAGGGACCGTGGCATTCCCGCCTCCGGGAGACTCTTCCAGCCCTCCTGGCTGAGCCAGAGCTGAGACCAGTATTATTTCACCCAGCCTACCCTGCCGCCATCCATGCCCCAAACACGCCGGGAAGGATATTTTGAGAAATTCTTTGGGAAGTTTATTGTGCCTATTTGTCAGATCCCTGCACCACTGCAGCCAGCCATGGCATGTGCTCAGCTGCACAGGAAGCAGATGGTGACAGAAAAATTAAACTAATATACATAGCACCTGCTAAATTACCTAAAATAGCATTTCTATACATAATACTGTGATGATGAAACTTCTGATATTCTGGGGGCTTTCCGGAATGAGAAACGCATCCCATCACTAGGATATTTTCCTTTCTCCATAAAAGACTCTCCAGCTTTTGTCCCGCCTGGCAGGATCAGGGTGACTTAGACTTCAAGGGCCATGATGAATGCAGATAAAGGGATTATTGGCCCAGGATGGTCAACAAGGGAAAGAAACAGTCAGCTGAAGAGGGCTACATGATCTAGAAAGAAGCCCATATACTGAATCTGCTGAGATTTGGGCTGATAATAGACAAAAGGGTGAGCCCTGCAAGCAGGAGAGTTCACTGGCATCGTGCACAGCACAGGGGACCAGTTCTGTGGTCTCTTGGCTATGGAGAGGGAAGTGATGTGGGACCAGGACACATTGCTACAAAACCTTTAGCTTCCAGCCCTAGGACTGGCTCAGTTCCCCAGGAAGCGGAGGAAAGGAAAGCAGTTATCCAGGGACAACTCCTGCTCCAGAGTCAAAACAGCTCCTGCCTGTCCCAGCACCCCAAATCCACTCCAAAATTGCACCATGGGGCTGCAGCCCATGATCAGAGCAAAGCTATGCTCTGAGCAACCTTGTAATATTTTAAAGCAGCATTTTCTCTGCAGCATTTGATAGGAAACCACAGTCCCACATAAAGCTGTGAGCTTCTGAGTGGTCTTCAACCTTTCCTGTTTCAAGACCCACCAGGACAACCCCAAACCTGGCAGATGCAACCTTCTGGCCCTTGCTGGTCTTCCATGGTTTCCTCCAACATGTTTGCTGAGCAAAAGGGGGCTGGCATGGGCTACATCATTAGGCATGAAAAACCACCTCAAATACTCCCCAGAAAGGCCACTTCCCTCCCAGGCTCCCCAGGACCTGGCATAAGCTGGTGGCATTTGAGCTCTGCAGCCCCAGAGGCTTTGGCAGGGGGAAAACCACCCCTTCAGAGCAAAGCTCCTTTACTAGCACAACTCCTCCTTCACCCAGGGCTCTGTAGCCCACACTAAAGCGCAGCAGCTCGTAATCTTAGGAGAGCGCTGTGCTACTTAGATTATGGCTGTTTCTGCAAAGCAATGACCCAAAGGGATTTCCAGAGGGTGCTGTGATTTTTCAGGCTGCTGGGCATTCACACCCTCTCAAGGCCCCGGGGTGGCAGCTGAGAGCAGCTACATGCTCCGCATGCTGCAGGAGCTGTGGAGGAATCACTCAATACTCAAACATCTGAACAGGCAGACAGATGGAAACCAGCCAGAAGCAGCAGTAATTTTAGCCAACCTGCAAAACATGTGGAACCTCACCTGGCAAAGCAAATACCACTGCTGGCTTCAACCCTTGAGTGCATTTGGGATGGAAACCCAAGAATTAAAATTATTTCTTAAATTTCCCAGGGTGACAGTTATTTCTGCTGCTCCTCTTGCCCCCATCAATAAGGAGCTGAGGGTAATAAGCCTGTGTAGTCCAGAAGTGCCAGCAGTTGCTCCCAGGGCTCCTGGCCTTCCCCAGGAACTGTGGTGACAACAGCTATGGTGCACATCCCACATGCATTTTCTCCAGGTGACACCTGTCCTGACAACTGTCTTCTTTTCCTTTTTTTCAACCTATATCCCCCATGTTGCCCATCAGGTATATCAGGTTCAATTACCCCTGGCTTCTGGAAGCTGCTGAGTGGTTTCAACCAGATCCGATGGCCAGGTGGGAGTTTCCGATATGCTACTTTTCTACCATTTGCATGAAAATCAACAGAGAAAGACCCTCATTTGTGTCTCCTGCTAGGGAAAGTCTCAGTTACCAGCCATGCTTGGCCCACTAGCTCACCTGTCACTGCACATCAACACACAGGTGGCTGGAAATTACAAAAGCTGCTTGTTCTGCTGCTGGTACAGAGCTGGGCATGGCCTGGGATGCTGTGTGGGATGACGGTGGTGCTGGGGAGTGGCTCAGAGAAAGCAGGAGGCTGGAGATGCCGTGGGGAATGGAGAAGAGGAGCACAAGGAGACCCTTGGTGCATGGTACACTGGAGGGCAGCAAGAGCAGATATTGTGGTAGGAAACATCAGGGACCTTGATAGGCTGGAGGACTGGGCACATGTGAACCTCAAGAAGTTCAACAAGGCCAAGTGCAAGGTCCTGCACATGGATTGGGGCAATCGCCAACATCAGTACAGACTGGGGGATGAAGGGATTGAGAGCAGCCCTGCAGAGAAGGACTGGGGGTACTGGTGGGTGACAAACAGGACATGAGCAGGCAATGTCCACTCGCACCCCAGAAAGCCAACTATATTGTGGGCTGCATCACTGACAACATGGCCAGCAGGTCAAGGGAAGTGATTCTCCCCCTCTGCTCCACTCTTCTGAGACCTCACCTGGAGTACTGTGTCCAGCTCCAGGGTCCCCAGCACACGGCAGGCGTCGACCTGTGAAAGCAGGTCCAGAGGAGGCCACAGAAATGGTCCAAGGGCTGGAACAGCTCTGCTATAGAGAAAGGCTGGGAGAGTGGGGTTGTTCAGTCTGGAGAAGAGAAGGCTCCAGGGAGACCTTATTGTGGCCTTTAAAAATTTAAATGGGGCTTAGAAGTTAGAAAGGGAAAGACCAGGGCCTGTCATGACAGGACAAGAGGCAACAGTTTTAAACTGAAAGAGGGCAGGGTTTGGGTTGGACATAAGGAAGAAATGTTTTACAATGAGGATGGTGAGACACTGGAACAGGTTGCCCAGGGAAGCTGTGGATGCCCCATTCCTGGAAGTATTCAAGGTCAGGTTAGACAGGGCTTCCAGCAACTTCATCTAGTGGAAGATGTCCCTGCCCATGGCAGAGGGGTTTGAGTGGATAACCTTTGAATGTCCCTTCCAACCAAAACCTTTCTGTGATTCTATGAAAAGATGCTGGAAGAGCCTTGGTGGGGCATGAGAGGGACAGAGAGACCACAGTCACAGGGACCTGGCTCTGCAACCCAGCGGTAGCACTGAACGGGAGGCAGAGGGCTGCTGCAGGCTGAAGCTTAGCTGGTGCCTCTGCCCAGCACATGCTGGTTTTCACTCCTTTTTTCAGTCAAAGAGTGGACAGAAGGTAAATCCATCAGTGTTTACACGGACATCCCCACTGGTGCAGGTGTGCATGTGCTTTATAGCACTTGCTACCATATCCACCATAATGTTACAGAAAGTTGCAACATAAATTCCTACTGGGTTACAACACCCACAGACACCCCTGTGGCTGCTGGGTTAGCAAATATTTTTTTAGGAAGGACGTGCTAAAGCCTGCATCTGTGGCCAGTTGTCTTTCTGCTGTGTATCCGCCCCCGTGCTGTATAAGCCCATGAACATCCATGTCTCCCTCTGCCTCTGGCCCCAGCTGCTGCATGCTCCAAGATGTCCCACCCAGACACGCACATATGGAGTCCCCTTGGCAGCAGTCTGTCCTCATACACTGGAGTGCTGATGTCACATGGGACCTCCTGACCACCCCAATCACACGCTAAAAGCCCCCCAAGCTGCAGCCACCCTTTGGCAGTACCACCACCATGCTCTGAATGCCAAGAATGCTCCCAAGAGCTTTAAGGACTATCCTTGTAACACCTTTTTTCCCCTCCCACCATGCACAGGCAGGCTGTTATTAGTCCTGCAAGCCCAACTCTTGGAGCTTAGGTGTGAAAATGAAACAAAGAATGAAAAAACCCTCCCTTCCTTCATAACTCTCCTATGGGCACCTCCACTGTCAGCTGCAAACCCATTTTGCTGCACTGTCCTTCCTCCCTCTGCACAGCCTGGGCGATGATGGCTGGGGTCAGGCAGGGTGGCTGTGATGCTGTTTAACAGGCAAGTGAAGTGAACATTACTATTGACTATGTTCATCCTGGGAGAGGGAGTCTGGCTCGCAACAGCAGTGAAAGCTGGTAGCAGAGGGAGATTTGGGATTAGAGAAAATAAATGGAGGTGGTGTGTGAAATGACACTCTATATTTTCTTTGCATGCTTTCCTCCTCCCTCCCCCAGAGTGGCCAGGGATTTCCACACTGCTCCCCACCTCCTAGGGAGTCCCCCGCTCTGGTCTCTGGGGTGCCTCCTGACTGGGATCTCCTTCTAGCCTACCCACACAGCCTGAGATTGTCACCGCTCCTCCCACGAGCTGCCAAGGACATACCGGCTCTTCCCAGCCCAGGATATCTCATCCTCCCATGCCCACCTGTGAGCAACACAGAACCCTCCCCACTTCTCCAGGAAGGAAATCCTGACTTGAGCCCAGAGTTTTCCTGAATAAACCATCACACAGAGATCAAAACAAAGAGCTACTGGGGTCAGGTAAGAGCACAGAGCGCAAGCATGGTCTCTGTTCCTTTGGCAACTAGTGAAAAAGCAACAAGATGGGTCCCTCGTACCAGTCCCAGTCCCTGCATTCTTCCCCCATAGGCCACCCCACAGGGAAACCCCACACTGATGATCCCACAGGGATGTCCTGCAATGCTGCTGGACTGTACGTCTACTCCACTTTGGACAATTCTTTGCTGTAATCTCCACTACAGCCACTGACCTATTTGTCTGGGATCAGCATCTGCTGCTTAGTATCATTCTGTATTTATTTGTATTTGCCCAGAGACAGCATGGGTGCTTTTTTTTTTTTAAGAAAACAAAATACAAAGATCATTAAATTAATTAATCTATCCTTCTGTTTCTCCCAAACAAGATTAATTGAGAATCACTCTACTCAGGTCTGGCTCCCTACCACATTTTCAAAGGATATAGTCTGAGCTCTTATTTCCTGAGCATGTGCACCAGAGCTCTCCTGTGTTTCAGAACAAAGAACCAATTCTCTTTGTTGTCCCATAACAGATCTCTGAATGCAGCAATGTACAAGATTGAGAGATGGTCCCTGCCTTATTGAGCTTACCCTGAGTTTTGCCTGGTTCCAGGTGCTCAGAGATGTGTGGGATTTGTTTCAGTGGGCAGGGCTACACTGAGAAAAGACAGGATTGTTCCCTTCTCCAAATCCCATGAAGACATCAAAGGAGAAATCACAACATGGGTTTAAGGCTGCTTTCTGGCTTAGGGTCAGTGCCAAACTCCCTCTGGGTTCCGTTCAAACCGCTAGCCTAAGCTGCCTTGTCTTCGTTGCTATTTCATTTCGGTCACACAAATGCAGTTAAGAGCACATCCTTTTTTTTTTCTTTTCAGCTAAGAGATGGCCTGTGCTCCCCCAGCACCAAGCAGAGCCCTGAAGTTCAGAGAGCTCATGGTGCTAGAGAAGTTAGCCTGTCAGCAGGAGACACAGTTGTATGTGAGCTAACATCAGAGAGAGTAAGAGTGGGCAGGGCTCAGGCAGCTGTCCTGCACCCTTTTTAATACTTGTACTACCAACCAGCAACTGGGGAATTCACACAGCAGACATCAAAACACTGGGAAGACCACAATGGGGAGCAGACTGCTCTCCAGGATTTGCCTGGTCACCAGAGAGATGTGAAGGCTGGGCACTGAACATATGACAGCACTTTCTATTTCCATCCTTTAGTATTGTAATTTAACTTAAAACAGGATAAGAGAAACAGGAAAAACAAATCAGCAAGAGCTGTTTCATTGCAAATGTGGAATCTGCATGCAAGCAGGTAGAGAAAACAAGCAGGAATTAAAATGCACTGAGTTATTTCACTACCAGCCCGTGCCTGGGCAAAGCCCCTCTCCAAACCCAGGGGCCAGCCTGGGCAGCCTGTGCTATGGGAACCTATGCCACAACCAGCACTGACATGAGCTGCTGGTGGCTGTTTCAGGGACTACTGTGGGCACCCAGATCACAGATCATCAGAGGTAACATCCCAGCTCATGCACCAGAACCAGCACATAATGCTAGCTCAGCTGCCCATGAACAGTCTGAGGCTGCCTGTCCTCTTGCCCTCTCTCTTCCCACTCCATGTGCTGCTCTTCCACCTTAGGCACTGGGAAGGGGCTGGAGCTTGTAATGAGCTACAGGCAGAGCCTGGGGGCTGGGGTGAGGGCCACTGGCCCATGACCTGAGAAAACATCCCTGTCACTGAGTTAAGTAGGTCTGCACTGCATCAGCACTGTGCCTTGAAGAGCTCTGGCATGATGCTAGAAGAGGGAGCAATAAGAGCTTGTTCTGATGGGGCTCATTTACTCACTTCTTGTAGAAAAACTATTACAGCTGCTCTGGTGCACTTCTGTATTAACAGGGACTTCCAGTTAATTGTCGTTTGAACTAGAGCATAAATAGTTAGAAATATTTTTCTTGATTAAAGTGTCACTGTTGGGGACTTAACAGAACTCAGAAAACTGTTCCAGCAATAGCTGTGTTTTAAAGTCTGTGGCTGGTTTCTAGTAGGAATGCTTTATACACTTTACATCAAACTCTCACTCCATTTTGCCTTTGTCAGCTAGAAGAGCCTAGTAACAAAGTTTAATTGCTGCAACAAGTTAGCTATAGGAGTCTCTTAATTTCCTGTTAAGCTAAATTATCGAGCCAGACCCAGGGAAAGACTCAGACACAACCAGTTGCTGCAGATGTTTAACTGCAAGCTCCGACTATGAAATCCAGGACCCAATGCTCCCTGTGGCACCATTTAAACCTTCACAGGAGATGCCCAAGTGGCCACCAGGAACAACGAAGCACAGAGGCATGAGCTCCTCTTTCTTCTGCAGAGATACAGTGCCTGACCCAGACAGCCAAGGAAGCACAGCATCTGAATTTACTCCTGGTTGCTCCAAGGGTATAATCCTTGGGTATGCCCCAAAAGATATAATCTTTTCACATATAAAATATCCTGGAGCCAGTCTCCTCATACACAGTAATCTCTGGTTGGGGTATTTACAGAGGAAGGTGGACTCCCAGTTTAAGTTCTTTCTTACCCTGATGGTACTCAAGGAAGTTTACCCTCTGAAGAGGATCCCTGCCTATGAGCCAGGAAGGAAGATGGGAGAGGTGAAGGGCACCCACTCAATATTTAATTGTCAACACTTTCTCACTGTGGACCAAGAAAAGAAAACTTTGTTGGGCCAGCAGTGAGAGAATGCACAATCAAGAGACAAGATTCACATGAGAGGCAGGTCTCTGCTCTGCTGCAGGGCTTCTTATCTTTTTGACATCACACACAAATTGGCAAAAACTCAGCCATGGTTTTGAGAGTGAGAGCAGACCTTAGGAGACCTCCTTCCTGTGAGTCTCCTGACCCATTAGGTTTAATTTCTTATTCTTTAGCCTCCCTCTGGCCAATTGCCCAGCTCCAGTAAGAAGCACGCAGAGGGCTCCTCACCTGGATGAACCACCCTATGTTGGAGATGGCACTTCCCAAGGAATGCAAGAAAGGCTCCAAACTCCCCAAGAAATGGAGTCGGATCTGGGGCTTGCAACCCTGATTCAGCCACACTAGTCCACAGGGGAAAGCACATACAGTGGCATTTCATGAGGGATCTAGTCCTGCTGAGTTAGATGTGGCTGGGACATGTTTCTCTAGAGGGGCCTTTAGGGACCTGGGGCTCATCCACTCAACTTCTGGCTGCCACGGGGGCTTACACAGCAGTTTGGCACTAGGTAAGCCAGAGGAGTCAATACACTTCAGCAGCACAAAGCTCAAGGCTCTATGGCTGGTAAAGGGACTCACACAGTGATTTGCAGTGGCCTCCTTGCAGGGGAAGGAATCATGATTTTGGACTCAGAATCTAGTCTAAATGCTCAAAATCTGCTTTAGAGAAGCCTTTCTCTGTGAAGCATGTTTTCCAGTCCTTTAACCATCTCACAACTTTACCTGGAGCTCTCTCTTGTTCCTGACTGTCCTCCTTGAGCTGTAGACACCAAAACCACACACACTATTGCAAACAACAGCTGTCACATCACCATCAAAACAGAGCTGACACAGAAACAGCCCTATTTTTGACTCTTTGGCTGGACAATTCTACCAATGACAGGGAACACCCATCTTCAGAGCTGCCAGTCAAGGACTTTCCAGCACTGAAACTGGCACGCAGAGGAAAGAAACCTTCACCAGACACATACATGGAGAAAGAGGTACTTACCCACTCGTTCCAGGTCTCTGGGGCTGAGAGAAGCGCCAGTCTGTATTAGGCTGAGCTTGCTGCAGAGAAAATAGAAGAGTTTTAATACCTCCATTCTTGCCTTTGAAAATGAAAGCGAATTGATCCTGGATTATTTCGGTCTGGAATATCAGCGTGTTCTTTCCAAGCAAAGCAAATCAATTAGAACAAAAAGAAAGCCCCCCCACCCCCTTTCCTGAGTATTTCTGAACCAGTATGAATACTAAAAAGCATGACAAAAACTATTCAGCAAATAATCTTCCAAAGCAGCTCAGGAAACCAGGCTGTGAAAGAAATGAAGCATGAAATAAACTGATAAGGGCATCAATTCAGCAGGAGCAAGAGTACCAAAGTAATGAGCTTGGAGGAGTGGGGGGTGGGGGTGGCAGAGTTAATTGATACAGACAAAGATGCTTTTAATTCCAGAAGGTAAAATGGTAACAGACCTTCCTAATCTGTCCTTCTTCTGTCCTTAAAAAAGCCTGCCTGAGATCTTGATTTCACACATTGTATTTGAATGACTTTTCCTAGATTCTGTGGCCTCAGAGCATTACAGTATTTTTCTGTCCACTGAGAAAAGAATGAACTTCCGACAGCAAAAGAAAAAAGCATTATTTGTTTAAGGAGACACAATAAACTTTGGACACAGCAGCACATTTTGTAACTTCATTAGTAAGCTCCCATATAGCTTTCTCCTTGTCTTATTTTACCGTCAGACAATGGACATTTTGTAAATAAGGAAAGACACAAAGCAGGCTTGCATATCCTTGTTTGAATCATGCCTTTGAGAAAGAGCACTAAACAGCAGTACTGTTTCCTGTGTGGAAGATGCATACTTCTGAAAACCGTAATCTTCCTAATTAACTCCAGAATGATAACATGCTACCTGGAAAGAACAACATTTCTCTCAGTTACCTTAGGAATGAGCAGTTCATAGTCCATACAGCGGAACATCAATATTATAGGATTATTCTGCTTGTACATATAATTACTAAGGAAAAGTAGAGACGGGTACAGCTGACCTAGATTTTTATTTAGTAGATGTGATTTCACTAATTTCACCACAGCTTTGATGATTCTCATGAAAGAATATATTAGAATAAATTACTCCCCTAAAATAGAGGCCCCACTGGTACCCATGCTGCATGCAAATTAAGCTGTTTAAATACTTGCCCTCCAGATTTCAGATACACATTTCTGCACACACTGACACACAATCCTGCACTAGATAAGCCCTTCCCAATCTATATTTTGAATTCCTGTTGTAATTACCACTTTCAAATTTAGGACAGGCATTTATGACACAAAATTACTTTACTTTTTATAACCCAAAGTTATAAAAGCTACAGCTAAACACAGTCACCTACATCCATATTTAGACATCTGAATACAAGTGGCTCAGCTTTTCAAAGCTCACCGCTGCCTAGGTCTCTGCAAGCCCAAGGGCACATAAGGTCACCAGGATCTTTGCAAAAAATGTCACTATGTTCAGTGCTGAATAGTGAAATCACTCCCTCACACTAAATGACCAAGCTGGAAAATGATCCCTTGCTGGCACTCAATCAGTTATTAATAACACTTGGGAGTTAAGAAATTAGAAATTTCTACAGTGCACCTCTAAAACAGCAAAAGAAACACCAACAAACTTTGCTTTCAGATAACCTCCTCCCGTGTCATGGTTTGTATGCCATTCAGAATAAGGGGGTTAAACAGAATCAAGAAGTTAAACACCCAAAACCCATGTTCCTGACCGTGCTAAGAATCACTTTAAATAGAAAAGAGTATGAACGGGGCCAAGGAAAAACTCTCCAGTTCTACAAACACACAGTCTTTGATTTTATAGTGCCACACAGCCCCTTCCCCCACCTCCATCAAACCGAGCCAAAGCTTTCACCTGCCACCTCCCAGGAGGTGATGGTGACACATGTTCCCTGAAGCCACCTTCTTAGGTGGAAGGACAGAGAGCAGCCAACTGGCCTAGATATTACAAATCATTGCACTTAGCAGACAGGACAGTAAGAAACACCCATCTCTTACCCCATCACAGGGACTTGCTAAGGTGCTGGTCACCTGCTCATAGGCGGCCATGGTCTCCGCAGTGCTAGAATGGCTGAAAGGTTTTACAAAGAGGAAATCACTCTGGTCAGACATGGGTGAGAAACAAGAGGTGTAATTCTGTGTCTGGGAGGTCAAACCTGCTCCTCCCACATCCAGGTACTTGATGAAGCCATCTGGCTTCATCTGTCCACGGAAATGTGAGGTGGGCTTGCGGCCAGTCCCTCGACAGCAACACGTGAAGGTCCAGCTGGCAGTGCCGGCTTTGAGACACCGGACAGCCACCACAGCAAACATGATACAGGACACAAGGGAAATGGACACCAAGGAGATAATGAGGTAAAGCGTTAGGTTGGTATCCTTGGGAGAAGATTTGGGGAGGTCCAAGGATTTGGCAAAGTCCTGCACACTGTTTTCCTCCAGAGAAATTACTATTACCACGGAGGCCGAGAGGGACGGTGTCCCATTGTCCCTCACTTCGACCACCAGCCTGTGGGGATCTTCTGACTCCCTGAAAGCCTGTGCAACCCTTATCTCTCCAGAGCGGCGTTCCACTTGGAAAGGCAAAGCCTCAGCAGTCTCCTGCAGCTGGTAGGACAGCCAGGCATTATGGCCACTATCAGCATCAACAGCTACAATTTTGGTGACCAGATAGCCAGGTTCTGCCAAGGCTGGGATGGTTTGGTGGAAGGCGGAGCCCTTGGGGACGGACGGATAGACAATGGTCGGGGCATTGTCATTCTCATCCAGGACGAACACATGGACCACAGCAGTACTACTCAGCGCAGGAGACCCAGAATCCTTCACCTCCACAGGCACCTGGAACACCTTATCCTGCTCATAGTCCAGAGCTCTCACAGTGTAGATGGTGCCATTGTCCTGGTCTATTCGGAAGTAGGTTGAGATGGGTACATCCTGCATTCCATTGTGTAGGATGGAGTAAGACAGCTTGGCATTGCTACCCTCATCAGGATCAGATGCTGACACTGAAAAAACAGAAGTTCCAGGAAGGGAGTTTTCCTGAACATGAGCTGTATCAAAAGGGCTGGAGAAATTTGGTGCATTATCATTCACGTCAGCAATTTGGAGGTAAAAGGTTTTTTGCGTGGCCCTCTGTGGAGACCCTGAATCCACAGCCCTCACCGTGATGTTGTATCCACTGGCCTTCTCCCGATCAAGGGGACCATCTGTGACCAGCGAGAAATGCTCTTTAAAAGATGACACCAGTTTAAATGGGAGCTCTTTCGCTATCTGCAAATGGACCTGCCCATTGTCACCAGAATCGCTGTCCTTCACTCCAATGAGGGCAATCACAGTGCCCGGGGTTGCGTCCTCCTGCACTGGGCTGGAGAGAGACGTCAGCACGATCTCTGGGCTGTTATCATTGATATCAATTAATTCCGCTCGCAGGTGACAGTGTCCTTCCATGGCTGGAGATCCCTTGTCCCTGGCTCGAACTGCAATCTCATAAGCACTGGATTCCTCATAATCCAGTGGGCCTTTGGTTCTGATCTCCCCTGTCCGGGGATCTAAGGAGAACAGGTTGGTGAATTTACTGGGTGCATTATTGCTAGTTTTGAAAGAATATTCCACGTCCCCGTTGGGACCTTCATCCAGGTCGGTGACATTCAACTTGGTGACCAGAGTGCCCACTGGCACATTCTCCTCCAGATGTACCTTGGATATGGGTGGGTTGCAGACAGGAGGGTTGTCATTTGCATCCAGGACATGGATAGTAACCTTGGTGGTGCCAGATTTCACTGGATTCCCTCCATCCAGGGCTGTCAGTGTTAAGTGATGAACAGCCACTTTCTCTCTATCCAGTGCTTTTTCAAGTACGATCTCAGGCATTTTAACTCCATCTCCTCTCACGTTGATACTCAGGGCGAAATGCTCACTGGGGCTGAGCTCATAGGTGGAGATGGAGTTAGAGCCCATATCCGGGTCTTCTGCCACCTCCAAGGGTAGCCGAGTCCCAGGGTTGGCTACCTCAGTGATCTCCAAGACCACCTCCGGCTTGGGGAACTGGGGCGCGTTGTCGTTCACATCGAGGACGTCCACCTCAATGCGGTGGAGCTGGAGGGGATTCTCCATGACGAGTTGGAGGTGCAGGGAGCACGTGGGGCTCTGCCCGCACAGTGCCTCCCTGTCCAGCCTGCTGTCGAGGAGCAGCACACCAGCCGCCAGGTTCACCTGGAAGTGCCACTGCCCACCCTCGCTCACCAAGCGCAGGTTGCGGGCGGCCAGGCTCCGCACCTCCACCCCCAGGTCCTTGGCCAGGTCGCCCACCGAGGACCCTGGTTCTCGGTCCTCGGGCACGGAGTAGCGGAGCTGGGCGCTGCTGGGAGCCGGCAGGCAGGAGAGTGCTGCGAGCAGCAGCGGGAGCTGCCATGGCAAACTCCGTCCCCCGAGCATCCCGTGCCGGGTGTGCGAGCGGAGCAGCGCGGAGCGGAGCAGCGCGGAGCGGAGCGGCGGCTCCGCGCAGCCTCCCCCGCCTCCCCGCCCCCGCTGCCGGCCCCGGGAGCCGCCGCCGCGCCGGAACCCCCGCGCCC
>VZTV01101639.1:19334-29576 GCA_013400875.1 Anhinga rufa
CCCCCGCTTCAGATCAGCGCCCAATTGGCCGAGAGCTCCATCCTCTCCCGACCAGCCGTGGCTCCCCGGAGGTGCGGGAAACGGGGCCCGGAGCCGGCACCAGCAGGGCTGCCACCCCTGGCCTCCCCTCCAACAGCCTGAGTCACTTGCTCCAACAGCTTGCTTTCTGTTTGCAGGGAAACTGCACGTCCTGGCAGCCTGGAAGCTAGGTACAAGCCCTCCCTGTGTGCTCCCCTTCTACAATGGTGGCTTCACATCGCACCCACAAACAAAGGGGCAGCTGTCATGAACGCGGGCCAAAGGACTTTTCATGCCTGCTGAAAAGGTGCTTGTTAGAGCCCTTAGGTGCCAGGGGCTCTTCTCCCACCAGTTTTCTCCCCCCCAGCTAATGCTTTGGCCACTGCCCGTACCCCATGGTTGCCTCTGTAACTGAGGCATCACTGCCACCAGTACCACCTCAGACAGGAGACCTTGCACCGAGACAGGGACGCCCACCCCCTCCAGCCCCCAATTGGTGTTGGAGGCAGAAGGTGGGAAAGCAGAGATGGATGAGCCATTCAAAGCCAGAATGCAATTCCTCCCCAGGCACACCCAGCTGGATGCCCCTTCCTCACCCTGGGACAAAGAAGGGGTCAGCCTTCATGGAGCAGCATGGTCAGCAAAGGCACGGAGCCAGCCAACAAGCCCACTAGACCACCATGAGATGACAACAACAGGTCAGGACACCAGACTGGGAAGGAGGCCCAAGCCTCCCACCTGGCAAACACACGTACTGAAACACTGTGGCAGACACAGCTTTGCAGCCAAGCAATCTCCCAGAGGGCAAAAGCAGGGGGCTCAGCCTCCCAAGAGGGGAGCAGAGCAGTAATTTATACCTCTCCCTGTCCCAGAGGATGATGGCAAGCTGCAGGGTGTTAGCTCCATTTGCATCCCTGCAGAAGCCTTGTGGAGTCATGCCCTGGAGTCCTGTCCTCAGCACTCAAGGCCACCCTGACCTCCCTTGGGTGCATGCAGACCCTGGGGGGCTGGGGTCCACAGCGGTGCAGCAGGCAGGGGAGCCAGCTCCTGCCTGGGGCCCTGCCCGTCCCCACCACCTGGGCACCAAGGGGACCTGGGGGAATAGGCGAGAGAGGCTGGGGGCACCCATGCCCGGCACAGTGGTCAGTGACAGGGACACCATCCTTCTGGGCGAGGACAGAGGCTATGGAGGTGCTGCCGTCGAGGGTCCTCCCTCCCCTCTGCAGCCCCTGCCTGCCCATTCCAAGAGCCACGGGGTGGGACCACCCTGCTGCCAGTCAGGGAGTGATGGAGCAAGAAACCTCGCGATTGGTGAAGAACACCGCCCGGGTCCCACCTACTGGCTGCTCCGGGGGAGGGGAGAAGGCATTCTTAAAGGGCCAATGCAGCAAAACGCTGGACGAGTGGGTTCCCCAGTGTCCAGAGACAGATACCTGCCTGGACTCAGTCATTCCCCAAGGGCTTCCGACGGTGCCACCAGCAAGAAGCTATTGCAGTAACCTGACTCTGGGATGTGCCCTGTCCCCATCCTAGGCAGGGTCCCGGACAGAACAGCTGGGTGACAGACATTGCCACTGGCAACATGGGGTGTTGCACCCCTGGAAATGGGTTTGGTGCTGCTGCAGTGCCTCAGCAGAAGCTCCCTGTGAAGCCCACATGGTCTGGGAGAATCCTTTCAGTGTCCTGGGGTGGCTCAGTCATCAAGGGGCAGGAGCAAGCAACAGGCTTCACATGGGGGATCCTGCTGTTGTTTGGGTCTGCCAAAGCCCAGGATGGGGATGGTGGCAAGGCAGGAAGGGTATAAGGTGTCTAGGATAGAGAAGGAGATGTCCCAGTTCCAGAGGACCAGAGCTCACCCTGTGGAAAGGCTCTGGCCCAGATGACCCAGGGAGCTGAAGGATCACTGGAGATCCTGCAGGGCAGGATCCCTCATGGCAGACATGCCACCTACCACAGACGGGGCCAGCACCATCCCCACTGCATCAGTTTTGGGCTCTGGCTGTTTCCCTGCAGAGCAAAGAGGTGTGAAGCCTTTGCAGACTTGACACGGTCCTTGGCATTGGGCTGGATCTTCTTTGACCACAAAGACTGAAAAACCAGGACCCAGAGCCAGCCCAGCTAGTTTGTCACTGCCAGTGCCTTTCCAGTGTAGTACTGGGGAGTAGATAGGAGATATGGCTAGGGCTCAGGCTTACTGCCTGCCTGTTATAATCTCCTTCTATCCCCATGCTCAAATCATTTACTGCCCCCACCCCCAGAGGCATCTTGCCAGGACCCTTTGGTGGAGGGGACATCCTTGTTCCCCAGCTGCAGTACAGTCCGCACAATGCAGAGGAACACTTGCTCCTGCAGCTGCTGCAGCCATTCCCACCTGCCACAAATCAGAAGTGCTGAGTCTGAGCAGCGACACAAGCGGAAAAAAAAAAAATGCATAAAATATTTCTGAGAGGTTTCTGCCTCTGTCTGATTCAGCCACAGTGAGCAGGCAGCACACGCAGCCCCACACCCATGCGCAGCTTCCACTGCACCTCACTTCCTTCTGCTCTGAGGAACCGGATGGTCGCTCCTACTCACAGCCTCCCGGGAAAGGACACACTAGCGGCACCAATCACCTTGGAAACCCATCAGATCCTCCCGCACCACTTCTGTTGGATCCACTACCCAGCCTCACCTCTGAGGATCGAAGCATTCCTGTAATTGAAAGCTTTCAAAATAAGCTGCACAATTCCCACCGGGGAAGAAGCACAGAAGCTGCCTGCCATGCGTAAACGCCTTCCTGGCTGCAGTTTGTTCCATCAGGACATTAGATATCATCTGGAGATAGCACATTACAAATCATGCAAGGCTTGTAATAGGGTTGTTAGAACAACACCTGGGTGGAGGACTCACCATCCTGCTCAGAGCCATGGTCCAGCTCAGCGGAGCCCTGGAAGCAACTGCAGTAGTCTGCAATCCCACCCCTCCCACCCCGAAGCGAACATCATCACAAAACTTCCACGGAAACAAAACCAGAGCCATCAGGAGTCAAATATTAAGTGAGACATGGACGGGAGGGACTGCTCTGTAGCCACGGTCTGTCCAACAGAGGAACCAGCATCATCCTTCAGCCTTGCATGCTACACTGTGGGAAGCAACGTCCTGATCCCCCACTGGCAGCTGGTGGCTCCCAGCCCCACTTGCACCACCACCTCCCCAGCCCACACCGGGGCACGACACAGAGAGGCTGACCCCGCAAGTGTCCTACAAGTGCCTGACCCTGCAAGTGCTCCCCTCAGCTCTCATTTTGCAAAGGGAAGGAAATACCATTAGCAGCAAACTTTTTGCCAAGGATTTGCAAGTGGTTGCAAGCTCATCTCAGCCTCTGCTGGTTACTCACACAAGGCGTTCCCAAAACTGCATCTGAAAGACATATGTTCGCTAACCTGAGCAAACTGACTCACTTGATCCTGCTCACCACAGTGCAAACGTCATCGACCCTCAGGATGGCTCATTTGACTCTGAAGACCTGTTCAGCTATAGCTAACCACTCTTTAGAGGCATGGCACAACTGGATATTCCCCCCAACCCCAGTCTTACCATATGCATATGGCACAAATGAACCATGGCTCTGAACGGCACTGGGACATGCCAAGAAAAGAGCTACGTTACCTCGGCAGGGGTGGGGAGCCGGCTAGCGGTGCCCACAATCTGGTGGTACAGTCCTGGCTCACCATTCCTTATGGTGCTCTGGCGGCTCCCCAGGGGGCTGGAAGTGAAGGGCTTTTTACACAGGAGATCACTCTGGCGAGAGTCTGTGGTGAGATAGACCTGGTGGTAGAAGTTTGGTGGCGTGAAGCCACCCCGCACAGCATCAATGTGGTGGAACGGCCCTGGTGTCCTGTACAGGGTGCTCCTAGAGCTGTTGAACAGCTCCTTTGACTGCCTCCACTTGTAGCATTTGAAGATGCCCACTGACAACATGGTGATGAAGAAAGCTGCTGACACCAAAATCACAGCCAGGATGAGATAGAAAGTCACATGCCTCCTGGGATCATTGGCAGGTGCCACATCAGTGAGGTCAGTGAGCACCTCCTTGACCATCTCAGCCACAGAGATGGAGACAGTGGCACTGGCAGACAGCACAGGCTCCCCATGGTCTTTCAGTAGGATGACTAGTGTGTGCTGGGGAGCGTCATCCTCCCGGAGCTGGCGGGCCGTGAAGATCTCCCCACTGTGCAGCCCAACTGAGAAGAGGCTGGGGTCAGTGGCCTGCAACAGGGTATAGGAGATCCAGGCATTGTACCCTGCATCTGCATCCACTGCCACCACCTTGGTGACCATGTGTCCCGCAGGACTGCCTGGTGCCACCACATCGGTATAGGTGGCGGTGGTGTTGGGGTGAGGGTACAGCACAGTTGGGGCATTGTCATTGAGGTCAGTGACAAACACACTGACTGAGACATTAGTGGCCAGAGGCGGAGAGCCGCCATCCTGAACCTGCACCATCATCCTGAACTCCACCTGGTCCTCATGGTCCAGGGAGGTGAGCAGGTAGAGGGTGCCATTCTCCCGGTTGATGGAGAAGAGGTGGCCTACAACAGGGTCAGCCTGCAAGATGGTATAGGAGAGATGGGCATTGCGCCCAAGGTCTGGGTCTGTGGCGCTCACATTAAGGATGGGAATGCCAGGCACGTTGTTCTCCAGCACATAGACATCATAGGAGTCCTGGGAAGACTTGGGCGTGTTGTCATTGACATCTGACACCTGCACCAGGATCTGTTTTACTGCAGACAAGGGTGGTGAGCCCGAGTCCCTGGCTGTGACAGTGATGTTATATTCTGATGCCTTTTCCCGGTCCAGAGCTGCTTTTGTTTTCAAAGTGTAGTAATTTTTGAGGGAAGAGCTGAGCATGAACGGGATCCCAGGGGAAATGAAGCAGTTCACCAGACCGTTATCATGGGAGTCCAAGTCTGTTACACTCAGCAGAGCTACGACTGTCCCTGGGGCTGCATCTTCAGGCACAGGGCTGTACACAGAAGTCACTGTCACCTCTGGAGCGTTGTCATTCACATCCACAACTTCCACCAGCACTTTGCAATGAGCCACACCAGGAACGGCACCCTTGTCTTTAGCCTGTAAGTAAATCTCATACAGCTTCGTTTCCTCATAGTCCAACTGCCCTTTGATCCTCAATTCCCCTGTGGCCGAGTCCAGAGCAAAGAGTTCTCGTACCTTAACAGGCGTGTGGCTGCTGAAGGAATAGACAATGTCTCCATTGGGCCCCTCATCCAGATCGTACGCACTGATCCTGGCGACCAGGGTACCACTGGGCGTGTTCTCCCTCACACTTGCCTTGTAAGTGGATTGGTTGAAGACCGGAGCATTATCGTTGGCATCCACGACGTCAATGTGGATCTGCACGTGGGCTGACCGTGGCGGGCTGCCTCCATCCAGCGCAGTCAAGACCAAGTGCAGCTCCCGTTGCTCCTCCCTGTCCAGCTCCTTCTCTAGCACCAGCTCCGCGTACTTGCTGCCATCCACCCTCGTCTGCACGTCGAGCGCAAAGTGTGGGTTGGCACTGAGCTGGTAGGTCTGCAAAGAGTTAATCCCCACATCGGGGTCTTGCGCGCTCTCTAGCGGGAAGCGCGCCCCGGCCGCCACCGACTCGCTGATTTCCAGCCTCGCTTGGCTACTGGGAAAAACCGGGTCGTTGTCATTGATGTCCTGGATCTCCACGGTGCCGCTGTACAGCTCCAGCGGGTTTTCCACCACGATCTCAAAGCTGAGGGAGCAGGGAGAGAGCGTGCCGCAGAGCTCCTCCCGGTCTATCCGCTCGCTCACCAGCAGCGCGCCGCTCGTCAGATCCACCCCGAAGTACTTCTTGTTGCCGCCGGACACCACCCGCAGCCGGCGTTCCGGCAGCCGCCCGAGGTCCAGCGCCAGGTCGGCTACCACGTTCCCCACCGCGGAGCCTCTCCGCGCCTCCTCGGGAATCGCATAGCGAATCGCGGCGGAAACCCAGTCGGAAACACCGAACAAAAGCAAGAGGCTCAGTACCTGCCCCGTCGTCACCCCGCGGCTCCTCACAGCAACGCCGTTCATCGCACAGGACGGCCGCGCTCTCCGCTTCGCCCCCCCGCCCCGGCTAGAAGTCCTCAGCTCGCCCCGTCATGCCGCTGCCCAGCGCGGCCCGGGAAGCGGAGTCCGGCGGGGAGACGGGCATTGCTTGGCGGGCTCCGCGGTGACTCACTCCCAGGCTCTCTCTGAGCCCGTCTGCGCCTCATCCCGGCTCCGAGCGGGGCCGGGCCGCCAGATTCCCCCCCGCTCCATCATTGGCCGACAGCGGCACACAGAGTCCCGGTCAATAACTGCACGGAGCGCAGGGCTGCCGGAGCCCCGCCGCGGGGCAGCCGCCCGCCGAGCGCCGCCGGGAGGGAGCGCGGCGGCACCGGCCCGAGGGCAGCGGGGCTCAAGCCGGCTGACCCTGAAGGGAGAGCACAGCCCTGCGAGAAACCCAGCTAATGACAGCCGGGCTGGGAGAGCGCGGGCAGAGGCAGGGTAGACGGGACACGGGGACTGCGTGTGCGGGAAGGTGCAGGAGTTGGCGGAGAGGATGACACCGAACGGGGCGATAGGGAAATGGGGGGGACGGGGGGGGGGTGTTCCCCGGGAAAATCTCGTTGGAAAGAGGCAGCGGGAGCAAGAAGGGGAGGCGGAGCGGGCGGGAGGAGGGGTGGGGAAGGACTGCCGGGGCACGCAGGGCGCAGGGAAGAGCCAGCCCTGGCCCGACGCGCCAGCTCCAAGTGTCCCTCGGAACCTTCGGGATGCTGATCCTCCCACCCAAGTGCTTGGTCAGCCCCTTCCTGACATCCCACGGCGTCGCGACGTCGTACCTCTGTGTGCCACCAAAGCAGCGTCGCCGGCAAAACCACACGGATTTCGTGCTGCCGAGTTGCGATCAGCTCCGCCGGCCGCAGCACGCAGTCACCCCGCGGGGCAGCGCCTGCCGCAGGGTTCCGACGAGCATCGGCTCTCCTGATCCCCACTCCCACTGCTGTCCTGACAGGCATCTTCCCCGACAAATCGTAGAAGTCTCATTTTAATACACCCTCCTGCTCTTGCCACCTCCCAGCTTGCTCCCCGGTACCTGTTTCCGCGAGCCAGACGCAGGGAAATCACGATCTGCGACGTGCTGGTTCACCGGGGGCAGGAGCGGTTCCCGTTCCCGTGCAGCAACAGCCCGGCTGGTCACGGCACCAGCAGCGCCTGGGCGAGAAACAGCCAGTTCCCGGGCTGCCTGCCTGCGTTTGCTGCCAACAACTCTTGATACGTCGGGTTTCCGACGTTTCGAGCGCCCATACGGATAAAACTACCGCATTTTCGGCATTCGTTATCCGTCACCTGCGCAACTGCTCAGCTCTCACGGTGCAACGGGAAGGGCACAAGGAAGCTTGAGAAGGGAGCGCCAGGAGCCCTATTAAAACCCGACTGTGGCCGAGAAACACAGCGTCCAGATGTCTTCCCACAGCCGAGACTGATAAAGAAGGGACGGCTATGTCTGGGGAAGAAACCGGACTGGAAATTCCGGATTAGCGTTCATTCGCTTATCGAGAGAAAGGACAAGGCTCTCCATGCCCTGCAGAACTGGCTCGGAAATCCTGCGGCTGGTTACCTCTTACCCCGCTGCGTGCCGTGGCTGAGCGCGTTGTGGAAGAGCTGCGAATCACCCGCACCAACGTGGGACATACGACACTCCCCAGAGCGACAGGGACCTCGACTCTGGCTACGTGTCCTCGCTCTGCACAGTCCTGTCAACTGCCGTGAGCACACGGGATCCACCCAGAGACGCAGTATTTCTGCGCTTATATGGACAGTCAACAATATCACTCGGGTCGGCACAGTCTTTCATCTCTACACGCTCAGCTATTTCCTTTCCTACCGAATAATCGTTGCCGAAAGATAAACCATTATCAGCGCTACTTACCATTCTTATCACCAGCCCACAGAATGTGATAAAAGTATAGGTTCCACACCGATAAGATCCAACGTTAATCATCTGTTTGTATGTTAATATAATCTAATTCTGGAGCAATTTAAAGACTGAGAAGGAAAACGATATGCTTCACCCACCGTGGCTGCATCCTGCACGTAAGTACACATTATGCCTCTCTGTCTGTTTTGGAGCATTTCTGTAACAGACAGTGTCCACAGGCTCACAGTGCTGGGAGCAGACTTATTTTCTCATAGGCCCTTATGCAACCAAATCCCAATTACCTTTCTTTCTTACATATAGTCTAAAAAAAAAAAAAAAAAANAGCTCTCTTGGAGATAAATCTTGAAACAGTCTTCAGTCACTTATTTTCTCTGAAATAAGCTTGGAATCTTTTTCCCAACCACTGCCCATTTCTTGTCTTTCCTAAACTCTGTTTACTGAGCAATTTCTCTAACAGGCATATCTAATTCTTAGGGCGTTCTCTTCATATGAGTGCACACACGACCCGTGTTCAGAGTATCTTGTCCACTTAATCCCAGCAGTAGTAGGACTGACAAGCAGAGGAGAGCCGAATACAGCAAAGAGATCTCAGAAAGGCAAGAAAGATAGAACATTTCCATCTCCCGTATTTCGACTGATCTGGAGATATTATTCCCACTTTGGTGGGAAGCGCGAATGTTGAAGGCGACGCCTTGGAGCTCCTGAAAGCATTATTTGCAGGGAGAGGAGTGGAAACGTGTGACAGCTAAGGGAAAAGGCACCTTTCCCTTGCACCAAGAATTGCTTCGGAGACGGGTGCCAAACCCCAGCAAGAGCTGCTCACTCTGGTGCTATTCCAGGCTCTGCCGGGGCTCCAGAGGAACCTGTGGCAGCAGCGGGCTCAATGCACTCTCTGCTCAGCTCCAGTTTCGGAGCTAAATGAATAACCAGCCCCGGCTCCCCAGACGAAGGAGAAATGTTAAGTCACGGGTGTATGCAACATCTTCCTTTTGAGGGGTTCAGAGTATGAAAAGAACCCAGCTGGAAGGGAAAACAGAGGACTACAGAGTCGCTGCCCTCACTGAGAGAACAGGCTGGGACAGATCAAATATTGTTACCATAGGAAAGCACTTAAATCTGGCAGAAACAATGAATGAAGCAGTCATTAGACCAAGACGAAAGTGTTGTCTCAACTTCGGACCCCGCGATGCTTTTGCCCCTGCTCCACCCCATGTCCACACCACCACCGCGGCTCAGTGAAACTTGCAGCCGGAGTAGGACAGACAGACAGACAGTGCTGAAAACATAGAGTCGCTCCTCGGGGCAAAACCGACAATTCGCGGATGAGACTGGGCAGGTAGAAAGGAAGAGTCAAGATCACACACACACACCCCCACACCCCCTACCCTCGAACTGTTAAGCAGTGGTCGGGAGGCGACATTGAGCTCTGCCGGTTGCCCAACGATCCCTGATGGCAGAATAGAGGAAGAAGAAAATTCACGCAGGTCCGCAGAGAGGGACCCCAGGACAGAAGCTCACCTGTGCCGAGCTCCCTGGACTGGGAGGGTCATTCCCGGAGTTAGTGCCTGAGCCGGGTTCACCGGCCTGGAGACGGTCAGACAGCGCTGCCGCCTCTGGTCTCAGAAATGTGAGGTCCTTATGGCCGGACTCGGAGGCTAAACACACCTCGTAGGAGTAGGGCAAGGGCAGCGTGCTGCTGCAGTAGTGATAAGGTGCTTTTGAGGCTAGGCTGGAATACAGTTCTTTCTCAGAAGTTATAAACACGGGAGAGCTCCTCGACCGCTGGAATTTAAAGAACAATATCAAAATGACTGTCAAAATGAATAACAAGGAAACGACAGCGAGCGCCACTACAAGAATGACATTTAGATCAGACGTCAGCTCGGACACAGCGTCTCTGTCGCTCAGCTCCGGCAGCGCCTCCTGCAAGCTCTCGGCCAGCACCACGTGCAGCGTGGCCGTGGCCGACAGCGCCGGCTGCCCGTGGTCCTTCACCACCGCCACCAGCCGCTGCTTCGCCGCGTCACGCTCCGACACGGCCCGCGCCGTCCGCACCTCGCCGCTGTGCAGCCCCACGCGGAACAGCGCCGGCTCCGGCGCCTGCACCAGCTCGTACGACAGCCACGCGTTGCGCCCCGCGTCCGCGTCCACCGCCACCACCTTGGCCACCAGGTACCCGGCCTCGGCCGACCGCGGCACCACCTCGAACGGCGCCGCCGCCGCCCCCGCTCCCGCGCCCGCGCCCGCCCCCG